>BOPP01000031.1:3154131-3251725 GCA_017312745.1 Gryllus bimaculatus
CTGATATTGCGTATACAAGAAGAACACTTTAAAAGAAATTCATAGGTGCAAACTAAACTCCAATCAGTCGCCTAGTTTCCGAGATAGACGACAAATAAAGTGGAGCCTCAAAATCATCAAGTACAAAGCACCCCCTTCCTTACGTGCCAAATTTCGAAAAATATTAATTTCGGCCGTGACAGCTGATATTGCGAATACAAGAAGAACATTTTAAAAGAAATTCATATGTGCAAACAAAACTCCAATCAGACGCATAGTTTCCGAGATAGACGACAAATAAAGTGGAGCCTCAAAATCATCAAGTACAAAGCAACCCCCCCCTTACGTGCCAAATTTCGAAAAATATTAATTTCGGCGCTGACAGCTGATATTGCCAATACAAGAACTAAACACCAATCAGACGCATAGTTTCCGAGATAGACGACAAATAAAGTAAGCCTCAAATTCATCAAGTACAAAGCACCCCCCTCTACGTGCCAAATTTCCAAAAATTTTAATTTCGGCGCTGACAGCTGATATTTCGTATACAAGAAGAACACTTTAAAAGAAATTCATAGGTGCACACTAAACTCCAATCAGACGCCTAGTTTCCGAGATAGACGACAAATAAAGTGGAGCCTCAAAATCAAACAAGTACAAGTACAATGCTGATATTGCGTATACAAGAAGAACATTTTAATAGAAATTCATAGGTGCAAACTAAACTTCAAATTGACGCAAAGTTTCCGAGATAGACGACAAATAAAGCGGAGCCTCAAAATCATCAAGTACAAAGCACCCCCACCCCCTTACGTACCAAATTTCGAAAAATATTAATTTCGGCGCTGACAGCGGATATTCCGTATACAAGAAGAACACTTTAAAAGAAATTCATAGGTGCAAACTAAACTCCAATCAGACGCATAGTTTCCGAGATAGACGGCAAATAAAGTGGTGCCTCAAAATCATCAAGTACAAAGCACCCCCCCCCCCTTACGTGCAAAATTTCGAAAAATTTTAATTTCGGCTCTGTCAGCTGATATTGCGTATACAAGAAGAACACTTTATAAGAAATTCATAGGTGCAAACTAAACTGCAATCAGACGCATAGTTACGAGAAATACGACAAATAAAGTAAAGCCTCAAAATCATCAAGTACAAAGCACCCCCCCTTACGTGCCAAATTTCGAAAAATATTAATTTCGGCGGTGACAGCTGATATTGCGAATACAAGAAGAACGTTTTAAAAGAAATTCATATGTGCAAACAAAACTCCAATCAGACGCATAGTTTTTGAGATAGACGACAAATAAAGTGGAGCCTCAAAATCATCAAATACAAAGCACCCCAACCTTACGTGCCAAATTTCGAAAAATATTAATTTCGGCGCTTACAGCTGAAATTGCGTATACAAGAAGAACAGTTTAAAAGAAATTCATAGGTGCAAAAGAATCTCCAATCACACAAATAGTTTAAGAGATAGACGAAAAAAAAGGAAACTAAACTTATCAAGTTTAAAAATACTTCTTCATTACGATCCAAATTTCGAAAAATATTAATTTCTGCGCAGTTATCTGAAATTTTGTATACAAGTAGAACACATTAATAGAAATGCATAGGTGCAAAAGAAACTCCAATCAGATAAATAGTTTACGAGATAGACGAGAAACAAAACCAACCTCAATTTATCAAATTACAAAATACCTCCCCATTTCGTGACAAATTTTAAAAAATATTAATTTCTGCGCAATTGTCTGAAATTCTGTATACAAGTAGAACACATTAACAGAAATTCATAGGTGCAAAAGAAACTCCAATCAGACAAATAGTTTACGAGGTAGACGAGACACAAAAGGAAACTTAACTTTTCAAGTTACAAAACACACCCCCATTACGATCCAAATTTCGAAAAATATTAATTTCTTCGCAGTTATCTGAAATTCTGTATACAAGTAGAACACATTAATAGAAATTCATAGGTGCAAAGGAAACTCCAATCAGTCAAATAATTTCCGAGATAGTCGAGAAACAAAAGGAACCTCAGCTAATCAAGTTACAAATTACCCCCCCATTACGTGCCAAATTCCGAAAAATATTAATTTCTGCGCAGTTATCTTAAATTCTGTATACAATTAGAAAACAATAATAGATATTCATAAGTGCAAAGGAAACTCCAATCAGACAAATAGTTTACGAGATAGACGAGAAAAAAAAACAACCTTAACTTATCAAGTTACAAAATACCCCCTCATTACGATCCAAATTTCGAAATATATTAATTTCTGCGCAGTTATCTGAAATTCTGTATACAAGTAGAACACATTAATAGAAAATCATAGGTGCAAAGGAAACTCCAATCAGACGATTAGTTTACGTGATAGACGAGAAACAAAAGGAACCTCGACTGATCAAGTTACAAAATATGTGCAAAATTTCGAAAAGTAAAATTTTAGCGCAGGTATTTTAAGTTCTGTATTCAAGTAGAACACTATAAGAAAAATTCATAGGTACAAAGAAAAGTCCAATCTGACGAATAGTTTACGAGATAGACGAGAAACGAAAGGAACTTAACTGATGAAGTTACAAAATAACCCTCCATTACGTGCCAAATTTCGAAGAATATTAATTTCTGCTCAGTTATCTGAAATTATGTATGCAAGTAGAATACTTTAACAGAAATTCATAGTTGCAAAGAAAACTCAAATCAGACAAATAGTTTACGAGATAGACGAGAAACAAAAGGAACCTCAACTGATCAAGTTACAAAATACCCCCTCCACATTACGTGCCTAATTCGAGAAATTTTATTTTTAGCGCAGCTATTTGAAATTATGTGTTCAAGTAGAACATTTTAAGAGAAGTTCATAGGTGCAAATTAATCTCCAACCAGACGAATAGTTTACGAGATAGACGAGAAACCAAAAGTATCTTAAGTGATCAAGTTGAAAATACCCCCTAATTACGTTTCAAATTTCGAAAAATATCAAATTCAGCGCAGCTATCTAAATTTCTGTATACAAGTAGAACACTTTAAGAGGATTTCACTAACACTTTAGCACAAACATTATAATATTAACTAAATAATTTGCTTCAAAAAATAAACAAACTAAAGTTATTAGTTATAAACTGTTCCAATATATAGATAATTTTTTTAAATTTATTTTGAATCTGTAAGATCACAAAGAAAATATTTAAAACTGATTTGCAGTATATTCTAGAATCAATTTAAATTGGCGCTGTAGATACTTGCTCTTGCATCATCCCTAACGGCATGCTTGTGATCAACCATTCTCGCCCAAGCACACTTCCTTTAGTCTTAACAGATCTCAATCTCATTGTTAGGTGCAGCCATTATCGCCAACTAATTTCTACTGTATTTATCGTTAATATTTTTAGTATACAACACAAGTAAAATAAATTATTTTTGCTGAGCTATAATTTTTTTTTTACTTGTTGCGTTTACAGAGGGAGGGGTTGCCACAAGGGTTACGTAATTATTTAGATGTAATTATTAATATTATTGCCTGATGCAATAGGCAATAACTACGCCCTGATGAAGTTCGCAGAATGGCGACCGAAACGTTGGCCCCTGTGCCCTGGACGCTGTGTCTCCCGGATAGCCAAGTAAACACGGACTCTAGCTGCAGATGCCTACGCTCGCACCGTATTATGATTTTTAGACCGTAACACAACAATTATTTACATAAGTAGTTCAAAAAGTCAGTCTGTGGCGTACGAATGACAGGTTAACTGTCGAGATAGCGACAAAATTGAATTTGCCGTACGCATTGATACCGCAAAGAAGTCATGGCATAAAAACAGTTGAATACTCTAAAAGTAAATAAAACACTGGAGCTATTTAAATGAACATGGCTGCTGTCTCACACATTGCGAAGAGTACTTATAAGTTTTGTACTAAAAAAAATAATGAATGCAACGTGTACAAATGTGTCTTTGGCGAAGCCATTTCAAAATGCCGGACACTGCTCCTAGCATCATGTCGCCCGTCAACATTTAATTGGTATGCCAAAGACTCTCTTTCTGAACTTGTTACGTAAATAACTGTTTAATGTGGCGCGCAATACATAACTAGCTTTTCCTGCGACAGGAGATTTGTTGTATATAAAATAGGTTTAGCGATAAATGAATATTCGGCTTAAAACTGAACCAGAATGTCGCACCTGGGAACGTTAATCATTACAATGACCATAAATTCACCAGTTAGTGAAGACTATCGGGAAATGTTCCTAAAAAACGAGTTTCTTTCGTCTCAAAATAAGAGTTTTATAACAAATTCATTAATGCCCTTGTACTATATTGAAGATTATAAAGCATAAGAGCGCTAATCAAACACTGATTGCATGGGGCACTTTTTATTACTTCACTGAAACTTGCGTAGGGAAAAACACTTGTTTACAGCCAATACATTCCTGAATGGTATAATATTGGCAATAGTGAAAGTAGTCCAAATAGGTACTCAGATTTCACGTTTAGCGAAATCGACGTTTAGTATACATAACTGCACATTCGATTCACTTCATTACGAATCAGCTCAATCTAGTATTTCCCTGGTTTTATCAAACACATTACATTCCAACTGCGCCTTGTTGGGAGTTTAGATACCTTTTTTCTCATTGAATTGAATGCTTACACGATATACTTTTGAAAGTACATGTCAGTAACTATACAATTTTAAATGAAAGTGGGTGTAAGATAAACGAAAGGTAAAACATTTTTTTAAGTTTTCCTAAATTTTCGTTTTTTTAATTGTAGATTTGAAATATTACTTTTAGAACTTTAAAGAAGAGTTAAATCTTTTCCTAAATGACAATTTTGTATGAAAAATTTGGAGCCATTTTTAAGAAAATAGCGTTTAAGCGCTACAATAAATTCAAAATTTGAAGATCTATTTCACCGAAAATTGAGTTTTCGAAAAACTTCATGAAAAGTAATTTGAAGTACTTAAAGTCACAAAAACTTGCAAATTGCTGGAAACTTACATATTAAAGGCATGAGATATATTTAAAAATATTAATTTGTGTAATTTCTGAAAAAACAAAAGAATAGAGCAATATGGCTTTTATGTCACCTTATAGGGTGCATTTAGCACATTACTACCTAAAGTTTAAAAAAAATTGAAGCCGGGTTGGAGAAAATCTTGTTTTTTTATTTTTAAAATTGCACGCACGGCACAAAGTATTGCGTGAAAACAATTTAAAATCTGAAAAAAAAAATGAATATGACCACCGTTGTACGTGTATTTTAGTCCATTCTTACAAGAAATTTAAAGAAGCAATTTGGAGCCACTTTTGAGAAAATTTTGAAAATGTCCCAAAGGCTTCATGTAAAGTACTCCCAGGAATTAATGCATGTTTTTGAAAATCGCAGAGCTTCGAGTCAGGCCAGATGGACAGGCGTTTTTTGAATATGGAAAAAAATTCCAATAATGGTTTAGACGCTAGTGTCGATCACATACACCACACGGACAGACGAACGAACGGACGGACGGACAGACGTGTCGAAATCGATCTTCCGCAGCATTGCATAACTTTCTCTATACAACGTATATTACTCCGTATATACGTACGTATACGAGAAAGTTCCAAGGCCAACCCATCAAATTTAGACCAACTTCGACCACCTTGTTTTCATATTTCAGTCAGAACGTTCAATGTGAAGTCCACGTTGAATTCTGAGTTCCTCTTCATTGGATATGTCCTTTAAAGCTTTGTGACAATTTCTGCTACTTAAATGAACATGCTTTTCAAGAGTAGTGTGCCGTAGTAATTACTTGCATGATAGAAATATTTGTTTTCGTATTTCCGAAAGGAGAACAGTAAGTGGTTGTGAGCGATACAAAGAATTTCACCTAACAGCAGTTTTAAAGTATTTTTAATTGCTTTTGAAATCTTGTTGCATGATTGAAATAATTATTTCTTGTATTGTACGTGCGTAGACTTTTATACAAAGAAATTAATGAAAATCGACGCATCCAAGCAGTTTCCTACAAAATAAAACCTACAAAAGTACATGATAATGTACATGATCATTCTACACGCCCGTTTTGTTTTGAAAAACGTACATTTGCTTGGTCCAAATGTTTAAAATTTCTGTCATTAAAAATATTTAATTCATTATTAATTGTATGTTTATAATGTGTGTGATACCTTTAGTTATAATAAAAATTCTAATGTATTCCATTTGTCAATGTGTGCGAGTTGTATCCTGAAGAAATTATTCAAGTTCTGGAATATTTCGGTGAGGTAAATTGCAGGATGGTATCCTCAAAATTGTGATTACCAAGGCTAAGATATGGAGCTGTACGAACAATATTTCCAACGCACCCAGCTTTCTGATTGAATATACTGAGAAAACCTCAGTGAGCGAGATGAAAATTTTGTGCGACCACTATTGCTTGTAAGGGTATGGAAACTGTGAGGATGACATGGATATGATGATGGGGTGAAAGGAAGAACACAATACATCCATGTCCGAGGTGGAACTCGAACCCGCGAAACTTCGGTCCGAGATCGCTATGGCACTACTGCCTAAACGTGTTTTAGTTTAATTACGGAAGGCAAATTTTGCTCCCAGCTTATTAAATATGTTTAATAATAATAATAATAATAATAATAATAATAATAATAATAATAATAATAATAATAATAATTAGAAGAAGAAGAAGAAGAAGAAGAAGAAGTGACATTTTCTTTGGAATTACATTTATTTTTCCTTGCTTTGAACGTTGCATCCAAACCCTAACGCGTCGCAGGCAAACGCCGATGCAGCGATCGGTCTAAACGCGATGACGTCATTGGCTTGCGCCGAGGCCTTCTGAAGAGGCGCCCGCGCGTGACGCTCGGAGGCGGAGCGGCGCTGTCGCCGCGAGAGCGCGTCCAAGCAAACCGCCGCCGCCGGCGCCGCCGCCTCCCCCTCCTCTGCCCTTGACATCGCCGCGCCTCTGGAACCATTCGGTCCGTCGCTGCTTCCGGACACGGCAACGTCACTCGTCCCGTTGGTGCACTCGCGCGGCGAATGTCGTTTTCTTTTATACGTCGGGGGAGTGGCTATGTTCCTCCACTTCCCACCGGGAGAGGTGGCAAACGGGCATCGCATGATGTACCTGCAGTGCCTCTGACCGGGAGGTCCTAGGTTCGAGTGCGGACGGTGGTTTGATTTTCGACAATAGCCAGTCAGCTAGGTCGAAATCCGCCGCTGTCTGAGGGATTTGCGTTTTTTGATTGGTGGCTAGAGTTGCGATAATTTATTTCTTGCTTGTTTCATTTTGATATCTACATGGGTTTTCCAGGTTAGTTTTGTGTCCAGGTGACGTCCTAAGTCTTTAATGGGTTGCGATGGCGGGTCCCACTCGCGCTACTTATGAATTTTTACTCCTTCCGAAACACGGGATGAACGAAACGCGATGGAGTCTGGCTATGCCTTCTCGGGTAACGAAAAGCGAAGGAGGTTTAGCTGCGACGCGGGGGGGGGGTGAGGGGCAACGGAGCGCGGTATGCAGTCGGGCGACTGCCGCGAGGGTCGGGGCCGCCGCGCGCGCTGGCCCTGCGCGGTCGAGCGGGGGCCTTCGCGACGGCCGAGGGCGAACGGCGGCAACTTTGCGAGGCTGAGCAACCCGATCTGCTCCTCAGGAACGGACCTCGAGAGCCGCTGCTCAAATGTTCACTAGCGATTTCCAACGCCTCCTGTGAATGAATATCGCTTTGGAAGACAGTTGAGTTCCAAACGCCATCGAATCTCTCTCGATCGACGAGCTAGAATACACTAGATGATGTCCCTATAGTTTCAGCGCTCTTGGCGGAGGCTCGCCGAACTAGTGGCCGCCATGTTTTTTGAAATCAGAACATACGAGTGGCGGTGTAACCGTCCGAAACCAGCGCCAAACGTAATGCTATACTGCGATTTTAGAAAACTTTGCCCCTGTCAGGTATCAGCTGTTGACAGTTTCATCCAATCGGAAGCTTACAACTCTACCGTGGTGACGTCACTATTGTGACGTTCAAGCTACCGATAGGATAAAACCGTGAACAGCTGAGACCTGCCAGGGGCAGAGTTGCATAAACCGCAGTATAGGATACTTTGTTTCCCAGAGGGCGCTGCTTTGAAGCAAATTGAACCCATGTTTTTGCAGTCAGAGATGGAGGAGCTTCAGCCACTCTATGTAGTATATTCTCAATTCAATTCAATTCAATATATTCTAGCTCGTTGCCCTCGATAGAGTTCAACTTGGCTCACTGCAACAATCTCATATACAGTGGCAAAACGTTAGGGCCCGCAGGATCCGCAATGCGGGCGGACCCGGGTAAGAGAGTCCATTTTTAGGGGGTATTTTTTTATTATTTAAGATACTAACACTACTTGTGTTAGTTTTATACTTTCATAAAGAAGACCCTGATAAATGTTTTTCGGGCGAACTCGCACTAACTTCATTACCCTACTGCTCAGATAGTACATATATCTAACTGAATTATGCAAGAAAAGCTTTATAATAGTATGACGGCTGAAGTCCAAAGTAAGGCCCGCAGTAGGTAAAGTCGCATAATAGAGGATTATTTACGTGGAAGAGACCCACTAATCCCCTCCTTCCGCTCAGTTCGCACTTTTCCGTGGAGCAGTTGAAGCGCTTGAGCGCTTTCCCAACTTCTGCGTAGTTAGCACTATCAACGAACTGAACTGTTAAAACGGCCATCATTTTGAAACGGAATCAAAAACTAGAAATCGTAATTCAAACGCTCTTTTGATGAGTTGAAGAATCATTCATGCCTTTGTTCGAAGAAAATCGAACAATGCGTTTCGTTGCGGCAGCATAACAATTTTACTCTCCGACAAAAATGACAAATGGTCGAGTGGAAACAGGATCTAGTTTTGTTCGATTCTAATAATTTCTATTTAATTTATTTCTCAAGTAAAACGAGATTATTATCATATAAATATATCAAAATGCAATACCCAGCTGAAAATTAATATCACATATCATCAAATATGGAATATTGTCTCAAAGAATACTAGAGGTATATTACTTACATCTGGTCTGAAGGCCTAGCTGGCTCTTCTTGCACCGACACTGAACTGTCATTTTCAATTACACTATCCCTCAATCTTAGGAAAAACTATTAAACTAGAAGGATGTGGGTCGAGTTTTAACCGACGTCATAGGTTTCATTCTTGAGCAAACATTAGGCGATGAGAGTCGAGTATACGAACGACCACGCCACAGTCGTTTGCGAAATCAAGGAAAACACACATGCGTAAAAGGGGCATTCCATGGATGCAATTCCTCTTCACAGCAGCAAGCAACCGCGAGGACAAAGCAACCACGAGGCGACTGCAAACCGCACATCTTGCCATGTAGGAATTTTTGCCCCCAATATGAATACACAGGATGAATCAGCTCGCGCGAAACACACATACACACTCACACACACATACACACTCACACACACATACACACTCACACACACACACATACACATAGATATACACATACACACACACACACACACACACACTGCTGTATTCCCCTCAAAGAAACGAACAAATCCTCCTTATGTCATTTTGTTGAGCAATGCTTCGTTTCTTCACAGCAGTTTAGTGGAGATTTCTCTTCTTCTATAAAATTCACAAAGCTGTGCTTGAAGCGTGTTGAAGCGCTGAAGATACTGTAATGTATTAGCCAGCGTGCCTCATGGCATCTATTTGGGGACGCTTGGTTGCGGATTAGTCTCGCCACAGGAAGTAGGGTTTTTCCGTAAAGGGAAGAACGCGGAGACGGGAGACACAAGGCTTTGGGTGTCTTCCAGCTTATAGAAGCTTTTCACTGTTATAACAAGCGAGGGGGTGGCGTGACGTAGGAGGTCACGTGGGCCTCGCCTACATAACAGAGTGTACGGAGCCAGTAGGCAGGTTCTGGAGACGGTGGGAGAACCTCGTGCGTGTGCACAAAACTTGGCGCCTAGACGGTGCATATGCGAGCCAGGCTCGCGAGGCTGGAGTCATTAGTTGACGAAGCCTGCGGACTTTATGTCCTTGGGTGACTGCGGTCACGGGGGAGCGATGCTGTGTGCGTGCTCCGAGGTGAAGAGTGGTTGAGTGCCACGATTCACGCCGATTCTCAATCGGATAAGATCGCTCATGCGATCGAGGCAAACCAGCCGTTGGTGCGCCAGAACGGACTTTCTGTCTCAGCGTGACATCCGGTCACGGAAGCTAGGCTTTGTGCGCGCTTCAAAAGTAGGAGTGGCGAATGCCACAATCAAAACCATCTTCAATCGGGTTTTGGATCGCTCCCGCGATCAGGGGATAGTAGGTCTATCAGAGCTAGGGTTTAAGTAGATTATTAAGTGTATATATTTGTATTGTTTTCTTGTTAATAAATATATTTGTTATACGAAAGCTCTGTGTCTGTGGTCGCTGTGAGTATCCATGACGTCACAATACGCATTGCCGGAGGAACTAGTGGTTCTACAACACAAACTTTCTCGCATTATTTTTAAATTGGCAATTCTCGAAAATTCAGAAAGTTCAATGAAAATGAGAGCCACCCAATTCTTTTAAGCGCCCCTTTTTGTGTCCGTGAAAAAAAAAACTTGAAGAAAAAAGTTGGAGAGAGTTTTGAGATATTGTTTAGATCCATTAATTTGAGAGACACACTACGCAAAATCTATTCGTTTCTTTACAAAAAGTGAAAATTTTTCACAAACCAACATGAACTTTTTTAAAGAGCTTATTTATTAAAACAGATAAGGTAAAATCGTCTATTTTCAATTTAATAGTTCTGAAATGTTAACTTTTTTCAATTTTCGAAAAAACGGAGAGTTTGCCAAAAATGGTACCAGAACTATATTTTTTGCCCTGCACTGATTTATGGTGAACTGGCCAAATAATTTTCATAAAATTATAATTTCGTGATAATATAAATAATGTACAACTTGTACTCATTAATTAAGCAATACAATGATAAACTTGTGATAATTTTTTAAATAAATCTATAAGACAAATCAATAGCTCTGAATGAACTTTTACATAGTTATTCTATCGTGTACTAATAACGTTCTTCAATCTCCCTCAAATGATGTTGAAAACCACATCACGGTCGACAGCTATCTACAACCAAGAAGAAGAAAACCACTCCCCTTTGAACTACACCAGTTGTGAAAGGCATTTTGGTCATCTACAATTTGAAAAGGTAATGACCAGCAAGAAGACCAACACCGGCATCGGCGTTCAGGAAACTCCTTTTTACTGGAGTGAATCGATTTTCGGGAAGTTTCTAGTTCGATTCCCGCCAGGCGCCTGGAACTAACCTGAAAATCGCGGAGTTTATCGTGTCTCCCGGAGTCTCGTAGTCCGAGTGCTCTTATCGGCGATTTCCGTTTCTTCTTTGTTCGCGCCCAGACGAACGTCCAAGAAGCGAGCTGGAATACGGTCACGGACAGACCGCAATCCTTCCATCCCTTTCATCTCCCGCCATGCTTTCGGACGAGAATTGGGATTATCACCTATCCTCGTATGCCCCCCTCCCACTGATTAAGATAATTTTTGATTTAGAATTATTTTAGTAAAAAACAGTAAGAAATGTATGTGACGTATGGAGGAGATCATTTGCGCACGTTTTCATGAGTTCCAGAATCCCTTCTCATCATTTTAACTATGAATAGTTAAAAGATGAGGAAAAGTTAAAGATAAATTAATAAATAAAAATAAAATTTAAAAAAGCACGAGATTAGCAACATCTGAAAACAAGACATTTCCGTTTTCGAGTTATAGAAAACTTATTTGCAACGGTAAACAAACTACAGATTTAATTTTTCTGCATTGCTAACAAAATAGTAACTCACACCTACCTCTACTACTACCGCTACAAGCAAAAGGATAGTTCAACAAAACGAGCGCACAGTGAAGCTACATTTACGTCCAGAAGCAAAACAAGGGGCCATCTCAGCATTTGCTCAACGAATCAGGGAAACTGGACAAAAACCCGATCGAGATGGGGATTCCGTCAGATGGAGAATTTCCGTCAGCGTCGGAGACGCGGAATACAACGCACACGCTGTTTCTTCTTTGACGCACTTTGCGACAACTGCTGGGATAACCGGCATAAAACCAACTACCAGCTAAGCGCGCAACTCGTTTCCCATTTGGAGTAGTGGCGCAGAAAGAGCCGCCACGGCGCTGCCAAAGGTCATGGAGGCTCTTCTCCAGAGGACGGGACGACTATGCCGCCGCCGCCGCCGCAGGGTAAATATTTGGAGGAGCGCTGCCTGCAGTGAAAAAACGGGAGCTTCAGTTGATGCAGCCGCGACGGCCGCAACGTGTGCTTCATCGGCGTCGCCAACGTCGACCCGACCGTCAACCCGACCGTCGACCCCTCTACGCCTCCTCTTCGACTCCCGCCTCCAACAGGCTCAGGAATGCCCTGCGTAGTTTTCTCCGCAATGTTCCCTGGTTAACATAATACGCCTCAATTCTCGCCCTTACGGTGGGATTTAATGTCCAGAATCATATGGTAAAGGAAATAATCTCCACAAAAGTTTTAATAATTTTAATTAATAATTTTCCAGAGTTAACTTTAGGGACAACACTTTTCCCATCCTCAGTGGATCTCTAGCAAGGAGAAGAAATGGAAACATTAACACAAGTTGAACACAAAAAGGGGCTGTACAGTGAATTTAGTGGAAAAACAAACAAATAATATCATATAAATACAAATTGAAATACATCATATAAATACTCTTGAAAACGTTTCAAAAATACTAATTTTTCTGTCTTGAATGAACATTCCTTGATTAAAAGCAGTCCCATTCTAAATATTTTATTAACTACCTCCTAATCATTCTTTTGACCCCTTTCCCCCCTTTTTTGCAATCTCTTGAACTAGTCAACTTGCTACAAAAAATTCTTTATTTAATTGAAATTTCAGAATCTTGTACATTTCTAATTTTCTGTTCTGTTTTACATTCCATTATGTAAAGCAGTAACTTTTTTAAATGTCTTTTTTATGACTACCATTTCTTCTCATCTATTCCCCCCCTTTTCCCTCAATTGGTAGGCTTCCTCTTCTCCCATTCCAAAAGATGGCTGCCACTTAGCTCTAACCAGCATGTTTTGCTGTTTTCACATTGTTTGACCATGTTGTGAACATTCATGGGAGATTCACGTTGCTTGGGCAGTAAGTATTTTCAATTAGTATTTATATGATATTATTTGTTTGTTTTTCCACTAAATTCACTGTACACCCCCTTTTTTGTGTTCAACTTGTGTTAATGTTTCCATTTCTCCTCCTTGCTAGAGATTCACTGAGGATGGGAAAAGTGTTTTCCCTAAAATTAACTCTAGAAAATTATTAATAAAAATTATTAAAACTTTTGTGGAGATTATTTCCTTTACCATATTATGGATTACCACATGATATCTGCTACCACCACGGAATTTGTCCAAAATCATAATGCCGTCTTGATGACCGTCTACAGACATTTCCCTTCCGACGATTGCATGGTGGCAGAAGGCTCCGGTTCGAGTCCTCTCTCTCCCCTTGCGTGTGTGAAATGAAGTCTCTGGAAATCAGCTTGCGGGAGCTCGACATGAGGCATTTTATTTATTTATTTAAAGTAAAAAACAGTTAAAAACCGTGTGACATACCATGGGGAAATTGTGTAGTTGCTAGCGAGTGTTTAGTGCGACGACTTTATAGCGGACTGCAAAACGTGCGTCTCCGAACATCATTTTATTATCGTCATTCATTTCTTCAGCTTTCTTTGTATCTACAGCTGACACATATTAACACATTATTACAAAAAGTCTTCTTAAAATTTCCATCCCGCCCTCATATATTACTGTCCCTTTTCCTCTTCAGTTTTTCTTCATTTATGCAACTCCTCGTCTACATCCCAATCTCTTATATCTCCTCGCCTTTCCTTTATAAAAATATTCGTTAATATTCGTCCTATACGTTCTCCTCCAATTCCTACACTATCCTCCTCCTCCCTCTCATAGTTTCTCTCACCTCATCATTTTCCCTCTCCACTAACATCGTCATATAATATTTTTCTACCTCTCTGTACCCTCGCCATTCACAATGCTCCATCTTATTTCGCACCTCCCGATCATTTGTTTCCATGTCCCCGCATCACCTTCAAAACACCTACGTAAACTACGTATCTTATTCGTCTTTGCTTCAGAAGAATCTTCTTCTCATGTCGTTCCCAACGCTAAACCTCGCTAACGTATTTATACAGTATCTTTCCTTCCTTTACATCTTTAAAGTTAATTTCGGTACATAGAACGGTTCTATTTTTTCATAGATGTTGTATTTTAACACACCTTTTCTTTCACTTCTCTGTCTCGTTCGTTAAAACCATCCTTAACTTTTACGCTCTCTAAACAATTATACATTCTGGAAAATATCTTTCCTCAAAGAATCCCTCTTTTTCCTCCTCCCGTTTACAAACTATCCGACTGCACTCTTCCTTTATCTTTCTCTCTCATTTTCAAGCAAACCGTCCGCCTTGTCCACTTTCTAAAACCTCCTTATACACTGTTCCTATTCCTCCCGCCTTTTCTCCTAATTATTTATTCCCTGTTTCTTTAGTAACTAAGTATCCTCACGTGATCCTATTTAATCCCACGCTCCATCTTAAAACACTTTCTTGATAAGTCTGTATCTTTATTTTTTAGTTCATATTCTCAAACTTCAGCTCCACATATCGCAAAATACTACGAACCAGACTACCAAATATCACAACTCCCCTGACCCCATCTACATTAGTAATTTAAAATCTGCGCAGAAATTTAGAGGCAACTATGCAGTTTCCAGCAATCTGGGAGATGTCTGGGATTTTCGATAGACACTAATGAAGAATGGAAAAATGCAGAAATATTGGAACAGTACGGATTGTGACTGAAAAATGAAAATATTTTATTATTATTCCGACACTTTTCGTAATGCGCGTACCGACTGAATTCTCAATGTGCTTGCTAATTTTTCGAGAACTTTTGTGTGGTTTTGTTCAGCAGCAGTTTTGCTTATGTATGTCTCTAATTCATGCTTTATCACCTTTTAATAATACCCCTACCTTCCTGTTCACCCATTCGCCCCCGTTTGTACATGCTCCTTTATCTGCGCAGAATGTCCATTTCCCTTCATTATAAATCCCAAATATTTATATTATTTCACTTGCTCTGTACTTTCACCGTTCCAATTCCATCCATTGAGTACGTGTATCCCTCCATTAGAGCATGCCATTATTTTACTATTTTCTGTACTCAACTTCATCTTTCTTTCATCAAGAAAATTCTCCAACTTCTTTAACAAATGTCTCATTTCCTTCTCTTATTTTGCGAAAATAACCACAACAGCCGAATACATAAGATGGCACACTATCTAGCCTTCTATTACCACTCAATCCTGTTGCCCTATCCCTAAACTGCTTTCCAGTCCTGTCATGCAAACGTTAAACAAATCTGACTTGTCTTGCTCTTTAATTTTCCTTTCGAAGTCACTCCATCATGTCTTTTGAAATGACACTTCAATCAATGTTTCCGTAGGAGACGCCATTGCTGAATTCATTTCCTCACAAATGAGGAGAGAAGATCGAGGGAGAATCACTTTATTCCGGGAATAAAAAACAAAAATGTAACAGTTTTTTGTACACCATGGAGATTGTAATCGAAAGTAATTTGCGGCTTTTGTCTAGCCAGTGGGATCGAACTCATACGACACAATAGAAGAGATAGTAAATATGTTTGAAAAATTCCTCATAAATAGGAAACTTTTTTGTTTCAAACTCTTGCTGCGTTCTTAGTATAAGTAGTGTTATAAGTAACCTAGTATTTCATTAAATCATTATAGTCCTCCAAAACACAATAAGTCTATTATGAAGTAAATAGATCTCCAGGTTCTTCAATATCTAATTGTGAGGTCCACTATAAAAAGCCTTCTGGTAATCTTCACAAGTCATGCTTGTTTTCATTTTCTCACATCATCATCCTCATCCTCGACTAAAGAAGTTAGGCGACATAAAATATAAATTATATTGCAAGTTTTAGTCATCTTTCTAAGGAGCAGATCTAGTGATTGTCGATGCCACTACAATGCTTCAAGCAAAATACGGGCTGTTCCAAATAATACTATGCCTTGTGCTTGTTTTGAATGAAGTCGGAGTTAGAAAATTTTCCAAAACATTTGTGCACCAGAGCTTCCCGGAGGTACGAGAATTAGCGTTACAGATCTGCCAGTGGTGGTTAGTTTAGATCCTATCACGCCTTTTCAGCATTCGTACTTTGCTAGAATCTTTGCTCGAAAACTGCAGGAGGTGCTAAAATAACGTGTCACCATGTATATTTAAAATGTCAGCACCAGTAATTTTGAATAACTGTTAAGACAAAAAGGTACAGCAAAAATATAATTTTCTTTACGAAAGAATTGCTAACAATTTCAAATGCATATCTCTTTCTCCTGATAAAGAGGAGTTATTCGAAGAAGCGACCACTTTGACAGGTCGGGAAACAAATGAACGTCCTGCAGGGCGATGGCTTATTAAGATGGCCGATTATGCGAAAGGTGAATGATTTTGGATTGAGTAGCATCGTGGACTATCAGGATTCCGTCAGTAGCTGGTGCATGCATTGCAATTGAATCTTGAGGAAGAGTGCTGAGTAACGGGAATTGAGTGGGGGCAGCGTGCTGCTATTAGGGTTTTGTTTGGCAGAATCCGCGTCTATAACTAAGCTAAGAATGCCGGCACTTTCATCTGATTTCATAAATTACCGTTTTTTTTGCAGGAAATATGTTTTAGCATTAGCACAATTGTATCGCCCAATATCAATGTAAAAGCTGTCTTGGACAATAATTAAAATCCCGATGCGTGCAAATCGATTGTAAACTACACGCTATACATTGTCTGAAATTACATTAAATTGTCAGTAGATTTATGTACGACTGTACATGAATCTTTATGTACCTTGTACATTAAAAGGAGATTAAATTTAATGCTTAGATTAAAATCAATGCAGGTTTAATTTACGCATTAAACTAAATGTACCCTGTACATTGAAATGAAATTAATATACTTGTACATTAAATTCAACTATAGTTTTCCTCATTCAAGAAATATTTTGAAGCGGTAAAATGTATGTGATAGTTCGAACATACAGCCACCCATCCTAATCCGAAATCCAGTGGCTACTACTGACTCACACCACTTGCATTCTTAACCGCTTATATCGCCGTGTCCAGAAGAACTGTTCTCGCGAGTAGTGAGCGCCAGGGTTGTGGCGTCAGGCTGGGGGGGGGGCGAGGAGGGGGAAGTGGAAGGGGGGGCGGCGTGGCCGATCATCCGCAGAAGAAGGGGTGGCGTTGCGCGCGGTCGGATGTTTAACGTCTCTAATCAATCATCCCCATTTCGTCCCAGGAGAGAGGACGCTGTGCAGGCAATTACGTGGCGTGCGTCACCAGCGCTCCCCGCGGCGCATCGCGCGGGCGCCGATCGTAACCCGAGTGATTCCGCCGAAATGACGACAATTTACGCGGAGTTTCGATTACAGTTTTTTCCTCCAAAAAAAAGTTCATCGTGCTTCTTATAAGCGTGCCAGAGCTGAAGTAGAAGACTCACAAACGCCAGGTCTGGTTGTTTTCTTGACGGTGTTGTCTCAAGCACTTGAGAAGCTAAATTTGGGTTAGTTTTCCCCGGGAAGGATTTAATAGAGGTCGGGCGAATTGTGTTTACAATCCTGAACACAGCCAGTGTCGTAGCGTTCAACCATCGTCACAGTGTTTCGACAAAATGAAAATCTAAAGTAGTTTACACAGCACAATGTAATACACTGTATATTTGTACTTTGCAAATAATAACTAAACACAACTAATATTCAGAACCTCAATTTAAAAAAAATTGTTAATTCAAAGACAAACAAGAAGTGGAAGATACTGACAAATCGTACAGTTATGCTATTATACTGCTGTAAGAATGGAATTAGAAATTTTGCGCATAAAAGAAACGAAAGAATTTTACTGGCAAGATTTAAAATAGAAAGAGGACACTTATGCGATTTTAGGGTATATGGTCAGAATGAGGGTAAGGATGAAGATTCTTAATTATTATGCGTCATACTTCAAGAATAATTATATAATTGGAATAGTAGCAATCTTGGATTTGTTTTTCTAATCCTTGAATGAAACTGTTAATAATGTGTCAATTTCTGGTGTGGTTGGAACTCAAGGAGAACGATATCTTATTTAGAATTGGCAAACGCTGCGCAAAAATTATTGATTTTAATGCACAAAAACTAACAAATAACTTAAAAAAGAAATTCATATACAATCGTGGAGTGCTAGAGGATCGCAAATATTAACGAAGAAGCAAATAATTCCTCTAACTCTGCAAACAAAAAGATATCTCTGAAACTGGAAGATACTAGTGCCTTCAGACGTTATGACACAGAATGAAACTAAGATTTACTACGCTCAAAAATTGAACGGTTTGCAAAATAAGAAATGTTTTCAAAACGTAACTATGATAAACAGCACATGCTTTCTGGCATTATTTCTAAATTTGAAATTTTCAGAAATTCAGAGTCCAACGAAATTGAGACCTGAGCCATGTTTAGGCCACTTCCCTCCTAGCTGAGGGGAGAGGGGGATAATAAAAAAAATTGGAGCCAATTTTGAGAACATTTTGAAATTGTTTAAAATTTATATAAAGTACCCCCTTCCGGGTTTGAGGCGTTGGTGTTCTTCAAGTTCGAAGGGCCTCGAGGTCGCCCAGATCGATCTGGGAATATCAATTTCGGAAAAATCTTCTGAACGATTTAGGGGCAAGAGTTGACCAAGCGCACACAAAACATGGCTTCTGTCTACACAACGTGTGAGAGGAAGTAATTTACTAGTACTATTACTCATGGGAATAACAATCATCCCTTTTTTGGTATCAGGGCATCTCAACACTAGTTTCCTTGATGGAAAATGCCACTTTCTTGCAGCAGTACAGTGATTTCTCTCTATTATGCAAGTAAGGTAAATGGCGAAAAGTTAAAATGACGGAGGCAGGCGATTAACTCCGCCTTGATTACTTTCCGCAATGACGTAAACGTTGTCTTGGAAACGGTGACGAGTTTTTTTCCTCTGAGGATCTCATTCAAGTTTTATGTTCTCGCCTGCTAAGGGTGTCACCCAACCTAAACCAATTGTCGCAAACGAGTATATTGCCACTAGCTTACCAAGAATTCTCGTAAAGAAGTGTCAGTAAACGATTAGATATTAAATTTAAAATCAATCAATGATTTTCATTTTATTTTGAACGAGATCCTTAGTTTCTTAATCTAAAGTTTCAGTTAAAACTGGCGTGATTTTAATCGCAAGAAAAGTGGTTTAATACTGTTTGTGCCTTCCCCGAATCTCCCTTTCTAGTACTTTCGTATCTGATGGATTTTGGATGCTTCGATTTCTATTTCCTTTAAAGTACGAGAAAGTAACATCAGTACAGACATTCCATGCAGGCGTGAAATGCTTACATTATTCCTGCATTAGAAAATATATTATATATAATATATTTAATACATTAACATAATTAAATATAAATATAATACGTTATAATAAATATTAAATCCAATACAATTAAACTACATAAGAACAATAATTTTCCATGCTCATTTTACAAGAAAACTTGCAGATTCCCGTGCCTGCAACTATTTCCCTGCGTCGTTTCCATTGGTTCGTGCTCACATTCGTCCATTTCGCAACCACCTCACACTCCGGGCACATGAGCGCGCAGGAGCGACTCGTTTGGTGATCGTAAAACCGTCGCCGAGCAGCTCGACCCGTTTCTGGCCGCCCTGGTTTTCGCGTGATTGCGTGGGTCGAGGAGTTCTGTTCCCGGGAGAGGCCGATTCGCCACAAAGCGGCGCGAAAACAAACACGTCGCGAGAGACGACACCGGGACTTCCTGCGGGCGCCTCCGCGCACCAGCTCTCCAATTACAGACGCAGCTGCGCGTGGATTCAGGACCGGAAAACACCGGTAGCGAACCACACGTGACCAAACAACAAACGCCGTAGTAACAATTGATCATTTGTCAAGAACATGATTGAGACGCTTGTTGTTTCATATAATTTATTCAAAAGTCGCAAAAAATATGTTCAGTACACACAAATCTAAAGAATATCATTTTTTTCTGAAGGAAAAAACGTACGTTCAAAAAAGGTTTGAATACTAAAAATTAAAAAAGAATTGTTGTAGACTAAGCCTTTCCAGTTTCCAATCCACAAAAGTACGAGTAGATATACGTTACTGATCTACCTGTAAAGAGCCACACCCAATTCTCGTTATGTGGCATTACGTAAACGCAATGACCTAAGTCTCCCAAGTCATCAGTGCCCTGACGCAGGTCACAAGTATCGAAATGCATTGTCATTGTAGCAGCTTTCCTTACATATTTCAATCAGTTCCTTCCTAATTTCTCGCCCTTACTTCGTAAGCAGGGAAAGTGGTGTAATCGTGCACCGGAAAATTTTCGACAGACAAACGTTTATTGCCGGGCTCTGAAGATGAAAACGTTGCTACATTTTGTTCCCATATATAGTAAACTCCTTCCTCTTAACTCGTTGTGTAGTCAGTATACATATTTTGTGGGTCCTTGATATCGAAAATCGATTGATCGCGCCCGTCCGTTCGATCACTCTTTCATGGTCAACGCTAGCACCTAAGCAGTTGTGTAAACAGTTGTATTCTTTTAGAGTAGTAGTAATCGCGGAATTCTGCTTGAAATTAATGCAAATTATGAAAGAAATTGTTTCTCAAAAACCTCCCCAAATTTTTTCTTTAAAGTTGTTCTATGGATAGTACAAAAAAACGCTTAAAATAATGGCGCAGGTCTAATTTTCTTTTAACTCTAAAATTTTCGAACATTGAAAAAATTAGAAATAATGCAGAAAAGTATGTGTTGTTGTAGCACCACTAGTTCAACTAACAATTACCGAGCTCAAATCGATGTTAAATATTAGATGAGGGACAAAGATAATTAAACATTCCTACGAAAATGAAACAACAATATCGTGTAATTGTAAAACATGTATAAAACTGAACACGTCAGTGGGTGCTGAAGTATTGAGCGAGAAACGTAGTTATGTCGAATTTCATATTGGAGGTCGGAAACGTTAGAAAAAACTTTACTTGAGAACTTCAGCTCAAAGAAAATCATATCTGTGACGAAAAAAAACATGAGAATCATAGTTTTTCAGTGGCTTTAATATTCAAACTGATTGCAGTGAATATTCAACGTCGAGTACATGAATGTGTCAGCTGGTCAAAGATAAAGCTAATCCTTTAACGAGACAACTTGCGTCGAAGTAGCTGATAACATGCAGGTTGAAAGTTGCCCAAAGCTTGTTACGATATTGCTCATTCCATTGATGCGAAACGATAATTCTGATATGCGAGATACTCCAATGTTTATGGAACTTTCATAATGTACTTTACAGACAAACTGACGCATGTTTTGTACATGCATAGAATATTGATGAGGTAAAAACAGGAATTAGTTTTCATAATGCAGCAAAATTTATGAAAAAATCCATTGTAACTCTTTCAATGCAGCATAATGATGCATCACGCATCATTATTCAATGTGATTGCGTTTAACTGATGATGTGCGAATTAAAAATTAATGGAGGCAAAATACTACAATTATATCTAATGCAGTAGAACCTCGCGTTAACTCGGATAACCTGGCGCCTGGGCCGACCCGAGTTAAAGAAAATCCGGGATATCCAGAGAATGAGGGAAAACAACAAAAACACACATGGACCAACCAAACATATGTTTATTGTAGTTGAAAACCGATCGGTACACTCACCAAAAAAAAACACATTGGGGTGTGTATTAACATAGTGCGCAAATTAGTACATCGGTACAAACTAGCCGGTGCTCTAAGAATGCCCAAGGAATCGCGAGGGCCACTACCTCCCCCCTCCTCTTTCCCCTCCCCTCCTCTGGTGGCCCGTTGCTGAAGGCAGAGGAGGGAAATGAGAGGGTTGGCAGGTGGGGTGAGGGCAATGAACTCTACCGCTGGTAAGAGAATACCGGTAATAAACCTATTGAGAATAGCGATTTATCGTCTGTAAAACAAAGCTTCGTCAAACTTCACCACACATTTTCTTTTCCAACACTGGTCCGGGTTATCGGAACGTCCGGGATAAAGAGTCCGGCTTACCACTGCAGAGACAGTACAGATTAACTATCCTTTGCTATTTTACTCATACTTTGTATGTGCATGAATTTCTCTGGATACCAAGTACCATTTGATTTGAAATTTCTTTCTTTCTATTTTACAAATGCTAAAAAACATTTCGAAAATTCCATGGGAAAATCTAATTTGTTTTGATATCCACTCTATATACAATACGCCAAGAAAAGATGATTTTTAAGAAGGCTTATAAGACACCATCCACAACACCTATCGTCGTTCTATGTATAGGAAAATGCATTGCCGCTATAGGTTCTTTTTTAGTATCGTTATTTATTTAACAATGTAAAAAGTGTTATTGAATAATAATTTATTATTTAATATTACTATTATTATTACTATTATTATTATTACTATTATTATTACTATTATTATTATTACTATTATTATTACTATTATTATTATTATTACTATTATTATTATTACTATTATTATTATTATTACTGCGGGGGAAGCGGCGCTATGGCCACCTCCAGGATGCTACGCCCCTGTTTTTAACATGTTTCCTGAGGCGAGCAGGAGCTTCTAGGAGAACCTCCGCGGAGAGAGCGTGAGGGGGGGAGGGCCGCGCGAGGCAGGCTGCGAGCGCGATCTCATCGGGTGGCGTGTTCGTATAAGGGAGAGCTTCTTATGGGCCCCTTCCGTGCGACAATAAACAGCCGCCGACGCGCGCCGCCGAGCACCGGCTCCGAGCGCGGGGCGCCGCAGGGGAGCGCAGCAGTATTGGCGAGAAATGGATTGCTTCGGGGAATGCCAATTAACTCCATTCATTTACTCAGGACACACGACAGTTGGGCATTTTTTGTTTTTTTGAAAAAAACAACACTTGGCTATCAGAAACAAACAACCCTCTCAGATGCGCAACTCTATCAAAATATTGAGGCCGATATTTGTAGCATTACGTAACGTTCTGCACACAACGTAAACAAGGAAATAGAATTTATGTATGCGAGTATGTATGTGCGAGTAAACATGTATGAATGTGTTCGTATATCTCTGTAGATGTAGCTTTCACAATGTCTCAATCACTATACTGCGATTTTTGCAACTCTGCCCCTGGCAGGTGTCAGTTGTTGACAGTTTCAATCGGGATCTTGAACGTCACCATAGTAACGTCACCATAGTAACGTCACCATAGTAACGTCACCATAGTAACGTCACCATAGTGACGTCACTGTGGTGACGTTCAAGTTCCTGATTGGATGAAACCGTTGCGAAAATCGCAGTATAGAGTAGTGCTATCAAGTTTTGTGCGTACATTTTTTTAAAAGCCGAAAAAATTATAAGGTGACACGCCATTCTAAAATTGTTACTACGAATTTGATTACACGACGACGGGACCCTAGTAGTGGGACACTAGTAACACTGATGCAGCTCGCAATGCACCTAGGCAACCCGTTTGCGAACGAAGGTCTTCTCTTAATTTGCCAAATCTTCATTAAAAACTCTGCTATTTTTTTGTTTTTGTTTTTGTCATTATTGCGTGAAACGGTATGGTAACTGAGGATGAGACGGGATGATGATAGGGGGTGAAAGGACGAACACTATTCAACCGTGCCCGAGGCGGGAATCGAACCCGCGATTCTTCGGTCCGAGATCACTCGGCACTACTGTCTTAGCGATCTCGGCCATGCGAACCGGCCTCTACCATTTTGAAAATTGCGAAACATCAATTTTTTTAAAATCTCTTTTTAGACCTTTAATATTGAAACTGGTCTGATCCGGTATGATTCTATTTCTATAGGACCTCTTACTTTTTGCAAGTTTGCCTTTTACCCTACGAGATGCCACGGCATGGAAAGCAGCTACGTCTACAAAGTCGGATTTTGAGAGCCGCAGAGGACTGGCGAAACAATTCTTCCAACGGCTTTCTGGGTTTCAGTCCAGCTGGTTAGTTGACCCTTCTTGTCAAGACTGATATGCATTTATTTTCCAGAAACCTTTTCCAGACTCCTAACTCTCATTTTCTCATCGGGATATTCCGTAAATGTCAATTGTTATTACAATCCTGGAATTTCTATTTATTAGGGTTCCCCATGTGAAAGAGTGAAGTTGGGACTGAGAGATTGCGATATTTATCGCTGTCAGTATCTTCATGAACATATCTTTTTCAACCCTCATTATTACTCATCCAGGGACATATTGTATTAGGGTAATGTGCGAGTGTCTATGTGCACGTCTTCCCGTCACCCACAATTATACCCCTTCTGTTCCACCGTTTGGGGCAAGTGAGGAGCTATTCGACGTTTCTCGATCTGTTCGCAGAAAACTGGTGATTTTTGCTATCTTTAGAGAATATTTCGTAGTTTTCTCCGAATGTTTCTTAAATTTTTATTCGAGCTCGACTTTCATTAGAAACTGAATTTTAGAAAATTGCAAGTATTCAACTTTCTTTTTAAAGCGTCGAGAAAGAGAGAGGTTGTTATGTCTACCCAATCGGTTGGTGTAGTAATTACAACACTAATGTTAAACCCACTTATCTGTGTTCGACTCCCAGCGTGGCAAAATAGTTTTGCAGATTGGCAACACTTTTGCAGTAGTATTATACTATTTTTCAAGTAGTATTATAATATTATGTAACCGTTATAAATCTTACGAGAAAGTAGGTGCAACACCGTTAGTTTATTTATAAATCTGCTTTTATTTTTCGATCCTTGGCAGCAGGTTGCAATTACCGAGAGGCTTCTGAAGTCAAGGATGTGCTTTTAGCCCCTCAGCGTTTTTGGAAGCATGTGGTGCAGACGGCCTTCGTAACGCGGGTTTACGTAAGCCTATCGGTGAACGTGGAACCTTCATTGCAGCCAAGTCCAAATATCATCTGTCTCTCAAAGAAGTACGCATCTCCCTGATTCGTCTGAATCTCCGAAGGAAATGCCAAACGAACTGCTGAGTCGTGAAGACTTGCTTGTGTGCGTGAATAAAATATTTATTGGCATGTGGTCGGTGGCGAACAAAGTAACTTCTTCAGTAAGTGATGTTGGTAAGTAGTATTTCAGGGAGACGATTTCGAAACTGAAGATGTTAGAAGAGAGATTCATCCTAGACAGATACCTACATACAAGAAATGTGAAGCTAATTAGGGTAAATGTGGATGTAACAAAATACTTTATAAACGATTTCCGTTTTGCGAGCAAATTTGAACGATATCAATCAATTTTAGCATATTGTAGACTTTCTTATACAACCTATTATAGTAATTGAACCAGTTCATTTAAATGGTAAGAAATTAGCACTTTTGTGATTCACATTTGAAGCATAGCACATTTCAAGGACATAGCACATTTCAAAGATTTCTTTTTCGGTATTGATCGAAAGGACGCAATCGTGGAAAGTTCATAGAACCAGGAGCCAGACTGAATCTGTCAGGTAGATCCCTAGGTTTAGCCACTGGTCATTACTGGAAGCCCTTATCACAGTCTCAACGACTGAACTACACTGCACTTTTTCAAATAAATGGTCTTTAAGTTTTATGAGACGTCAACCAATTATGTCTTCCCTGAACTGGCGTGATGAAATTCCGACGGGCAGAAATGAGAAAAGTAAAAAAAAAAGTTTGAATTTCGGAGATAGAGTTCCGATTCATTAATTGAAAGAAATGCGTGATTACGATAATAATGCCATATGCCATATTACATTTCATTTCTCATACTTCACTTCCATTTGCTAAACATGGGAAAGTACTGCATTTGTTTATTAGAGTGTTTTCTCATTTTGAGGAATAACTTCACAAACTACTCATAAATGGAATCAAACTAAATATTCAATAAAACTGTTTAAAAGGTTTACGTTTATTATATTGTATTTTCAAGAATTTTGCTCTTTGCCTTGCGGCAAATCTTGCTAAGGCCTTCTTTTTCCTGTAGATCGGAATTTTCGTATTGACAACTAAGCATTCGTTAAATACATTCAGTATAAAGAACTTATTGTATTCAACCTCCATCCTGCATTACATAATTAAACGATATGCATGTATTCATGTACACGCGTTATCTCGTATATGAGAGGCATTAGAAGAGGCAAGTCCGAAATGGTACAGATAAATATCAGGCAGCGTTCAGTGTGTGCACAAGATAAGCCCAAACACGATATTCGAGTTTTGTCATCTTGATTACTTGATATCGAGATTAATGGTCATTTGCTCCGACAGACACATTAGAATATGATTATCTTAACATCGTACATTAAATAGGGTGATATCAATTTTTTCTTCAAAAACGACTCCATTTTTTTTACTTTCTCGTCTTATCTATATAAGAAGAAAAAGTTTGCAATCTGTGCCGAAAAATCGCGAAATTTTAAAACATATTTAGAAGGAATGGAAGAAAGTATACTTGTAAATTTGGTGACATTGATTATCATTAAATCTAGCGAATCCCCCCCTCCCCAAATAGTAACTTTTTAAACATGACCTAGACAATTATTAAAGCTAATTATTTATTCCTTAATATATTATTTTTTCAATATTAACCGGTTCCATATTTTCATGTAATATTTTCATACAATTTGTAGTGCTGTTATGAAGTTATTCATAAGAAGTGAACTGTTTCATCCGTATTGCAGCATTTTTAACAACAGATTTTCAAAAACTTCCGTACAGTATTTATGTTGAAACTTACTAAATTTGAAGAACGTGAAGTGAATACGGAGAAAACCAGAACTTTGATCAATGCTAAAGAATGAAAACTTATCCGTATTCGACTTTTCATATTTACATTCCTAAGCGTCCAAATTCCGATTTTCAAATGAATGTGACTAACAACTTATTCTTATTAAACGTAACTAACACAGCATTCACATAAAAAACGAAAAACAGGTTTAATGTTTATACAGATTCGCCTACAAAACAATTAATAGAGCAATTGCGCAAGTAGAAAGGAACACGAATAAGATGGAAGTTGTGAAGTTTTAAACTCTTCAAAAATTTAGGGACAAAAATTTGGAAGTGTGAAACAAACCCGAGGAAGAATGAAATGTAATTGTAAAAGATTTTTCGGATATTTCGGAACTAATAGAGAATGATCATATTTTGGAATTAGAGAAGAACAGCTTACAGGTGATCTTTTTTATGCATTATTATGAATATTAGCAAAGAAGCATAAAAATGTAGCTGTACTAAATTCTAACTATTCGCATCATCAACACCTCCAAGTATATGTTTACTGCGATTAAATTTTGAAATTGCAATATTACTAAATTCATATCACGTATGGAAGTAATACAGAAGCCCATTTAATTTTTGAACAGGAGTGCAACATTTTCCGCTACTACAATTCATTGGTAAGTCCAATGCCACATACTGTAATAACTTATTTGAACAAAGCTATCCATGATATTTAGAAATTTTAAACTCCAGAAAATATTTTCAAAACAGTTAACGGCGTCGGCAACGCCAACTCCAGTATACAAGAAAACAATTATACAAAAAATTGCTGTTTCATAAAGTACCTTGGAGCTTTGCTGTCGCACGACAGTCGTGTCAAAAGTAGAATTTATTTACCGTATCTTTTTACTTGCGTTACAGCATTTCGAAGACTTCCTTTTGAAGCCTATCCCCGGGGTGAGTTAAGAGTTTTACTTTCTCGCTACCGCTTACGCAGTAAAGAGAAACTTATGTAATTCTGCGGGGGGAAAACGGTGAATTTTTGACATTAAAACGATACGTACAGAACTGTGCGATTGGAGGATAGCAAACTCTCGTTTCCCAGAGATATTTAATTTTGCATGTTTTATCACGGTAAATGGCGGTGATCTTCCCTCTTTCAATGGTGAGAATCGGCCCTGACCTACACGTCGGCTGGCGGATATCTCCCCCTCCAGGTATCTCCCACCAGCGGGGCACCGTCCTAGTCGACACGTTCTACGCTCCCGACTAGTCTCGCGACAAGTATGGTAATATTGTATTTATCAGTGTAAGTAAGGGATGAGGTCATGACAAAGAAGAGGAAGGAAAAATCGTACGAGTCCGTGGCTGTTTTGTTATGCTACTTCTCCGTCATTCTACCTGGTGTTGGTTGGAGAAACCACGGATAACTACCGATCAGAGTAACCGGTCGATATAGAGTTATTCTCCAGTCAGCGGCTGAATTCAATCTAACCGACGCCACCGCCGGGGCTCGAACCCTAATACCTCACGGCCAGACGCTGTGCAGTAACAACAGTTGACACCCTTGAGTCACCTCGACCGGTGGAATTTTAAGAGGTTTCTTGCTAAGTGAGCTACTAATGAATCTGAAATGGTCTCGAAGCAATGTTACTTTGAATACAAATTTTATTTAACTTCATTCAAATGTAAATATATCGACTTAATAAATAAACTGTTGCCCTTATAACAATAAAAAGTAAATTTTCTTTGTAATATGTCCTATCATCAACTAAGAAATGGACATATTATAATATATTATGTTCGATACATATTGATATAATTTATTATGATTGATACGCATGAATGATAATATTTGGTAGTGTTTTACAAGAGATGGCTGAAATAATAGTAGTAGAATATAATGTTAGAAAATATAATTTGACTGAAAAGCCTCAAATAATACGAGAAAGTCTGTACTATTTTGTTGGACTTCTAGTTTAGAAATTAAATTCATACTATAAAATACTAAGGTCTTCACGGTTATAAAGAGCTATCAATAGTGTGATAAACCTTTTCTCCATTATTAAGACAAGAGAGCATAAGCTGTAAGAAGGAAGAAACAATATTTTATGGGTGAACCCAAAAGAAACGATTCGAGTTTTCTACGCAGGAAAAATTACTGCGCGTTAGTAGGATAAAAAATCTAATTTATTGCTATGACAACTTTCAGGCTCGTCTGCTCCGCAAACGCAGGTCTAAGAAAGAATAACATATGAAAGCGAAAATAAACAACCTTGGCGGGTTTCCCATTTTTTAAAATTTCAGTCAAGGCAATATTTGTGATGAAAATAATAAAACTATAATAACTATGAATGCCTTCCAAGACCAAATACCTCGTCCTGAATTAAGTTTCTTCCTGAGGAAATCGTTGATGTCCTCTGGGGCAATAATTGAAATATGACTTTAAAAATTCTTTAAAATGACTATCTAGAATTAAAGCAATTTTGTTTTCTTTACGAATTAATCGAATCAGTGATGATATAATGTATTGTCAAGGCATCATTTTTAGCCCATTGTCAATTTCATTGTTACTGCTACATTTAATTTTAATTCTGTTACATTATATTTAATACCTAATTTTAATTCTGTTTTTTCCCCTACGAAGTGCGTTTCGGCCAGTAGACCAGCTGAATAAGACAACTTATGAGCAAAAAATAATATTCCTAAATTTTATGCTAATTCTAAATAAACCTATAAACTTTATCATATAGTTCGTTTCTTTAAATTTGCCTACTTGCCAGTACCAAATTCAGAATTGGAGTTTTGTAATATTTAAAAAGGAAAACAGATTTCATCAAACACCTTACTCAAATTAGTAGTTATTTCTCACTACCCAATTTAGTTTCCAGAACTAGGGTATTCAAAAATGATTATCAACAAAAAAATGTGATTGATACAAACCTACACAATACAAGGCATTTCTTTTCAGAGTCGCCCCATCGTTTCTGTACTGACTTTCACTGTGAAAAGATTGGGTGCTAATAAATCTTATAGACGTAATATCAATAAAAAAATCATTATATGCAAAACAGGCTTGAGTAACAGATTAATTAAAAGAAACGTTTAAGGATAATGTTTTAATAGGCATGTAGTTTTTACGCCACATTCCCATCGACCAGAATCCCTCTTATTGAGAGAGCGATGCTTTTTATTTCTAGTGTGTTTGTAGTATTCCATCCCACACATGATTATAGCAAAATACTGGCAGAGTTCATGTAGGCTAGAAGTCTGTTCTACAAAAATCGGGACGATAAAGAGACTCGGCTGTGGTGACGCCATGAGACAGGAATTACTCATACGTCACTTCCAGGCGACGACGGCATCCGTTTCTGAAAGACACTCCCAGATCAGTTTGCAGCAAATATTTGCGTCATTAGCTTTTTGTGTCCTCGGCAATTTTAGATTATCGAATTGAAGTATCTAGCTCAAGAGTAAACTACGTAGAAAACTAGGAGTGCTAAACAGCACGTACTTTCTCACATGTAATTTCACGCAATATCACAAGAAAAAACACAAACTTTTGAAAAATTTTACATGACTTTGTCTCAAAAGTATCTTTAAGGAACACATTTCATTGAGGGAAAAATCCCTATCTTTAATATTTTAGTTGGAGGAAGATCCCGAAAAAACGGTGAACTTTTGCAATTTTCGGAAAATCAGGGTTTTCAACGACTTGCACAACTCTCTTAAATGTCCTTCACACTATTCAACACCAAAATTTAATCAATAACAATGTAGCCATTATTTTGAACATTTGGAAAATGTCCTAGGGGATTTATGTAAATAACCCCCCAAAATTAAAATATCTGTTTCAAATTCAACGGGCTGCGACATCAACCAGGTTGATTCAGGAGCATTAATTTTGGAGAAAAAAGGTCGGGTTGAATGGTTTAGCCGCTAGCGCTGTTCACAGACGGACAGACATTTTGCCATCATTCGATTTCTCGGTATGGAGGATCCACAAAAAATGGATTTTGGCTACAACACGTGTTAGAGGAGTCCTTTCTAAATTTAGCAACTAGATTAATCCACTTTTTCTTTACAAGGGTCCTGTAATAAGTTTTTCTGCCGAAAATTCGCCGTTTTTATGCAAAGCATGACATAACTTTCTCTTTACTCCGTAGCGAGAAAGTAAAGGACTAAGTAATGAGAAATTATCGACAGTAGAATGTGTGGAAGAAGAATAGTAAAATTGAGTGAAAAGTACAAACAATATGGATTCATATCGATCTCTGGCTTACATTGGGGAAATTACTAGCAATTTGTAAGTAAAAGTAATTGGTCCGGAGATAACATTCCGTACTCAATCCACCTAGTGGTGCTACAGCATGGCACACACTTTTTGAAATGTTATGGATGGACTTACTTGATGAATAGATTCATTTGATTATATGTCCGACATAGTGACACAAAATATCACTCGAGATTAGGAAATTACAGACCAACCATTTCACCGCTCTCCTACTCGTTACTCAGTAGTTATTTCCAAGAGCATGAGTTATTATTTTTTATAGAATATTTTTCTGGCAGAGGAGCAGTTTTTGCATCGTGTACAATTATAGAGATAAAAGCAGTATAACAATTTGTTTTCGTGCACTGTCGCATGGTAATGTCCTATGGAAATTCTGAAACTCAACGTCAATATAGAAGTTACCTGATCTTCAATATTGAATTATAATTAGATGTAAGCTGTTCAATATTGAATTGTGTACTCAACTAACAACATTGATAAGATTTATTCATTTTTAGATCAAATGAGTTCATTCGTAGTATCAAATACGCTCTGGCTAGTTTTCATTCAATGAATGAGTCGTTCAGACGCGACTGTTGGCAGTTGACACTGATAGCGCGAGTAAATAGAAGAGAATCCGGTGTGTTCCGAGCTCACAGCTGCATTCTTCGCCAGAGGCCAAAGCTGAGATTGCTGGTGGTACCTGCACTTTTCAACAAATGATCCTTTCGCCTTTACCTTTTCTCTTCCCGCTTCACATTGCCAGACACTCTGCAGGAAATGCTAGCCTGCACGTGTCGGCACTTCCAAACGCAAACGTAACGAGGAAGTTTCCCAAAACAATTTCGAAGATACTCAATACAAAACGAAAATGACTGTCACTATTCACTTCAACATTTTCAATACGTTCTAGACGAATTTTTTAAGACGTCAATTGTTTCTAATTTATACTAATAAGTAGGTTGGAATATTATAGTTCGTAGAAGAACACTAAAGATCTTATAAGTTGCACTGGGGAGCCATTTCCATAAGACGCACGAGGTGGCCATATAGGAGAGGAAGAGATGGATAGAACACTGAACTGGGATGTATCTGGAGATTGTGTGTTGTCATTGGAGGCATTGCTTATTTTTGCTAAAAGGCTATTGCTGCCAAAATGTCTGTCAATGCTGTGGTTGGTGTTCGCTTAGCCGATGGTTTCCCCGTATTTCTATATTTATGAGGTTCATCTTACGCCATGACAAAGGTATGACATCGCGACGGTAGTCGTGCCAACATACGAATATACAGGCAGACAAATGGCCCGAGGAGGGGGGCAGATGTTTCAAATTTGGACTTGCAAAAATAAATCTGAAACAATATATAATGTGTGTGTGTGTGTGTGTGTGTGTACAAGTAGCATACGCGTCTGTTAAAAAATACATTACACAGGAATCGTTGTCGGAGTTATTTTCGTTTCGAAAGTGACACAAATCGAAAATAAAAAATACAAACATTGAGAGCATTCAACGCAGATTCACGTTTTTAAAACGCTTAACAACAAATTTCTTCTATCTATTCGATAAATTTGTTCTTGTTTTATCATATTGACGGTTTTCAGAGGTGTTTAAAATGTGCAAAAATGATAAGTGCAGAATAATTGTAGAAACTGTCTCTTTCTTGCAATGATTTTCTTATTAAAATAGAGGGTTTTTTTTTAAATAATCACAGATATTTCTAACATAGGACCATACAATGGGTTTGCAGAGAATTTGTCGTTTAAATAGTATCCGGAAATTCATCGAAAGTAAACAAGGGGGCACGCCAGCGATCTCGAAGGTCAACCCCCTCCACTCCCCCCTCGCACTCACGATGAACATCTGTCGCCCTCACTTCGGGAGCGGGAAGTAAAGCCCTTACTCTGGGAAGGGAATCCGTCCCATGTGGTCCAAATGCAAAATAAAAACGTTCAAGTCACTTTATATTATTTCACTCCGAAAACAACGTATAACCAGAACCGCTAAAAATTACCTACACACTATGCCAGATTATTTTCATAATAAGCTTGTGATAATAAGATGTGGGAAGGAGACTGCAATAGAAAAAGAAACCCGTTTTTTCCTAATAATTTCCGTCAACTTCATTTACTTCATCTCTGGTCTTGGGTGGCTTTTCGAAATTGCAAAAGATAAGAGTATACGATAAGTCTTTATAGTATCACACAGAACATGCCACACCGAAACAAAACCTTAACCAATAGTTCACTGATTAGTTGGTTAATTCGCTTATTAGCCAGTCGATGTGGATAATGCTCTATAAATGGCAATGAACGGCTCATCATACTAACGTTCACATTGCACATAAAGCGCTGACTGAAGTAAGATGGTTGAGCGAGAGTGAAGCGTGTTTTGTTTTCGGCGTTTCTCCGATCAACACCAGGCGAATGCCGGATCAGTACCCTAACAAATAGGCCACGGATCAGGCGCGACCTTTCCTTCCTTGTCCTTGTCCTATAAGCTTAGAGCTTGTCCCGCTTGGGGCGGTGTCCTGCTGTTGGGAGATATCTAGATGGGCAAACCCCGCTAACCAACTACTACGTGTACGTCGGCGCCAGATCTCGCCATCTAGCGGGAGAACAACACCGCCTCCTCTCGTGATAAAAATATGCACTACACATACGGGACTAATGATCAGAGCAACTGCCACGCACGGAGACAAGAAATAATAGTAATCAAATAATCAAATCGAAAATGTCTCTTTAAGGTCAGTTCATTGACTGTGTATCTTGATAAATTTGTCTGATAACCGCAAGAACCATTGTCTGTGTAGAGGCACTTTCAGGCAAACTTTCCGTGTGTAATTTAACACAAAGTACAAATCCGTAGAAGTTCGAGTGACAATTGTTTAAATCAAAATTTAATTTAAACTAGTAATTTAAATCATTAAAATACTTTTTCCGCTTGTCTTCAAAATTTCACAAAGTGTGTATTTTCTTGGATCTATCAGAGATGTCATTAATAAAATGCACATATTAATTACAAAACTGCACAGTACCGATTTATAATATGAGTTGCACCTTTCAAAAAAGGAAGAAGCTTTGTAATATTATAACTTATAAAAGACAAAACCAAACAAAATATACACGTTTGCAATATGCTTGATTAAGTTGTTGGCTAAATGGCACGCCAATAATTACACTCCGTAATACTTTAACTGTAGATGTTTAAAAAAATCGACAATAATGTAAAAAATATACATTTTCTGACAAAGTATTAAAAATAAATTCCGAATATAAGCAAAACTGCAGTACAAACTTTAATATTTAAAGTTTGGTTTTATTGGTTAATGATTCAGGGCAAGTCATCTGCTAATGTCATTAGTTCCTTAAACGTTGTGCATGTTTTTTATCTCGGTAGATGGTGGTGATCTTACCCCGCTGGATGCCGAGAAGAGGCGCCGACCTACCATCGGCTTACGGGGATTTTTCCAACCAGATACCTCTCACAGACAGGGCACCGCCCCAGCCGGACCAAGCTCAAAGTTCCCGATCGGTCCCCTGGCATATGCGGTAGAGTAGTGCATGTTAGTGTGTGTTTGTTTGTTTGTGTGTGTGTGTGTGTGTGTGTGTGTGTGTGTGTGTAAGGGGTTAGGATATGACAAGGAAGAGGAAGAAAAACTCGCACGCGGTCCTTGGCCTGTTTGTTATAGTACTGCTCCGGCATTCACATGGTGTTGATCGGAGAAAGCACAAAAAACTACCGATCAGAGCCGCTAGAATTCTCCTCCACACAGCGACTGAACTCGATCTAGCAATCAAGCTACAGTCAAAAATCCTGCTACCGTCGGGATCTCGAACCTAGAACCACCCGGTCAGAAGCACTGCAATGGCATCCGTAGATGTCTTGAGCCAACTTCATCTGTTTTAGGGTTTGGAATTATATTGCTTTAAAATTGTCTAAAAATATATTATTAAATTATGTCAGAGATATTAATAAGAACATATTTGTATTAAATTAGATATTTTTTAATTATTATCTTAATGAACGGGAAAAATGAACGAATGTTTTTGAAGGTGTTACATAATAACTTTTGGAACGACTGGAATAATATCCTTCAAATTTTTCCTGAAGTTTTGGGATTCCGAGAAAAAAACATAACCAACTTTGGCTTGCTATGTATATTTAAGAAATGTTAACCTAAAATTACATAAGAAAAAAATTAAACCCATATGAATTTCTAGGCAGTTCTGCAAATGTTAGTATTTTTTGTAAGAGTAAATGAGAATAAAAAATAATATAGACATATGTTCCGAATCTAGCCTTTCAAGAACTATCATCAGAAGACTTCAGGACAATTTGGAAGTTATTCAAAACGTTCATAAATCTGAATTAGTTTAATGTAATCCATCAATATTAATGTACATCAAGAAAACATAATTGGAAAGGGGACAAAAGGTCGTTTTGCGCTGCAAATGATACATGTGCAAACACTGAGTTACATACTTCACACTACCAAGACTGACAGGCCGTGTTCCCCAGAACGCAGAAGTAAACAATACAATTAACGGAGCTCTTCCTTTTGCCTAAGAGGCGTCTACCGGTTTGTTCTGTTTGGTTCCGCCTCACGTGCGCACCACGCCTGTGTTGTGCTTCGTTTCGGAACAAGATATTCCTCGAACCAAATCGTCTGGTAAGCTCTGCATTCGGTATTCGTTTATATTTTTTCAGGTCATTTATAAACCTGAGCTATCAACGGTTTAGGCATCAACTGATGTCACTGCAGTGCCTCTGACCGGGAGATTCTAGGGTTCCATTCCCGATAGTGACAGGCTTTTAGACACTAGTTACACAGCTAGGTTGAATCCAGCCGTTGTCTAGACGAGAATTCTAATGTCCGGCTGTTCTGATCGGTAGTTTTCCGTGGTTTCTCCGATCAAAAACCAGGCGAATGCCGGATCTGTATCCTAACAAATGGGCTATGGACCGTGCGCGATCTTTCCTACCTCTTCCATGTCCTTTCCTCATACCATACTTACACATACCAAATTAAATGCACTATACCACCACATATAGCGGGACACCAGACGAGATCTTTGAGCGTGTCATGCCTGAGGCGGTGCCCCGGTGGTGGGAGGTACCTGGGTGGGGAAAATGCCCACAAGTCGACCTAGGTTGGCGCCCTATCTTGCCATTCAGCAGAGAAAGATCACTGCCACGTGCCGCGATAAAAACATGCACTACATTTACGGACTAATGACTATAGCAGTTGATCCACCCGGAATCACTAATCAATCAATCATCGAACAACATCCAAATCATCTTGTAACCTCTATATTTGGTGTTAATTTTATTTGTCTCCGGCTGTTCATAGACCTCTGCTATCACCAAATAAAACAATTAAGGTTAATACACAAATCAGGGAACAAGGAGATCGTAACTGTTGTGGTTTCAGTTAGAATACCCACCAGTTTCTACAACTACGAAATACAAAATTACTAAGCCTCTAAACTTTACACATTCTCGAAGTCAGTCCTCGCCAATGGTTGGTAAGTTGAACCACAAATTTGATATTCTGTATTAATCGCAGTACAAATTTCTTAGTCATCTTTACTCCTATCAAAATATTATCCTTGAAGATAAATAAACATCCTATTCAAGTTTTAAGTGGATTTCTACTGTGATATCGAAAACAGCTGCATTTAATTTCTTACAAACAGAAATATCGCGTAAGTAGTTCATTCGCAACCTGTTCGCTTTCAGTTTGTTGACTGCAGCCGGTTGCGGAGTATTCCTTATCATGCTATTTCCTTTCCAACGATAATAATACGAACGAGATCCACCCGACAGATCTTTCGCTTCCTGTATTCGTTTCATTACTTCCAAAGGAATACTCTTTTGAGCATCTTCGTGTTGTTAGAGAACAGCAACAAATTAAGATTTTACCCCTTGCGCGGAACTTTAAAGTGCTCTGTAACCTTTAGAATGCGTAAATGCCAATAACATTGTAAACACGTGTATTCAATGTCACTATTGTACTAAGTTGAAGCATCATTCCATTGTTTATTTTTTTATCTTTATCGCCCTTACTTCGTAAGCTGTGAAAGTATTGTAAACGTGCGCCGGAAAACGGCGAATTTTCGACAGAAAAATCCGTATAGCACTGCTAACGAAAAAGAGAAATTATATTCCTATGTGTAATAAATTACTTCATCTAATATATGTAGTCAAAATCCGTGTTTTGTGGTACCACAAAATCGAAAAATAGGTTGTCAGCAAAACGTCAGTCCATCCTCAAAGCTACAGCTAAAACTATTCACCAAGTTTATCCTAAATTGACATTCCTTCATTGATATAAAGGAACTCGAGGTTTCGAGTTTGCAACGGATATTTCGATTTTTGAGGGTACTTTACATGAAGCTGCAAACGCTTTTTCAAAATTGTCTCAGAAATGGCTCCCAATATTTTGAATAGGTGGATAGTATAAAGGACGCTTAGAAGGCGCAAATCTCATTTTCATAATTTTTTCATAACAACTTTTAAATATGGTCACGTACAGTAAGAAAAAGAAGAAAGTTTCGCGCAATTTCGGGTTGAAATTAATGCACAATATAAAAAAACATTTTCTCAAAAATCGATTGTAATTGTTTCTTTAATTGTTTACACGAATAATACAAGCGACTTAAGCGAATGGCGCAGGTTTTATTTTCGTTGAACTCTCTGAATTTTTGAAACTTGAAAAGTTAGAAATAATGTGAGGAAGAATGTTCTGTTGCAGCTCCTGTAGTTGTAGTAACTACAGGAGCATTAAATGAAACGGATGATTTTATTAAACGACGTACCGGCCTGCATTTTATGCACAATTTTTACTTGCAATAGTCCAAGAGGAGCGCAATCCCAAGTGACACGCTGCAGTTCGGTTTTAAGGCCGGATGCAAACTAATTGCAATGATTCACTTGAAAATGCTAAAATGCAAAGATGACTACATCGTAGACTAAGGTCATTTTTCAATGTTTCCACATCCATTTACGTAGTAGATGCAACCTGATGGTATTGTAGGGTTAGAGAGAACACCTGAACAATAGTGTTAAATCATATTGCTTCCTTCGGCAGACTCAACTAAACGAATCGAAAATCGGAAGCAGTAAACACACCAGCAGCATTAACACATCAGTTGCGGCAGACCCGAGGGGCATTCAGCCCTCAACGGGAGCCCTTGACGACACTGACCTGAAGCGCGTGGAGCGTGGCCTTGAGGGCGCCAGGCAGAGCTCCTGGCGGCGTGAGGGGCGCTGGGGCGGGCGGGCGGTCGCCCGCGGGGCGGGCGGCGCGAGCGAGGGCGGCCAGGGGAGCGAGCGGCTCGGCGGGCGCCCGGGCGATCGGCGGGAGAGACAGTGGCGCCCGCCTTCCGCGCTCGCGCCAGCCGGTGAGTCGCGCCGTCGCCGCGCGGCGCGCTGCCGTCGAGGTCCGGCGGCGAGCGGTTTCGCGTGCGCGTGGCGAAGAGGGGCGGCCGCCCTGGGCCCCGACCGCGCTCCGGCCAAGGGAGGAAAAACTCTCGGAAGCCTGCGTTCGCGATAGTAAATGATGCGCGTAGAAATTCGGGTGAGGTGCGAATTACACAGCATACCGCAAAAACACTATCATGGTTTCGACAATGCGTAAACGTCAATAGTGAAAGGCTACTTTCTCGAGGAAGGGTGGAGAGAGGTAGCTCAGGGTTTCAACTGATGTCACTGCAGGACCTCTGCCTGGGAGCGACACAAGATGTTGGAATTAAGAGACTGCCTGGAGGAGAATTTCAGCGGTCGCCTGCCCTGATCGCTAATTTTCCGTGGTTTCTACGGTCAATACCAGGCGAATGCCGTAGCAGAACCCTAATAAACGGTTCACGGACCGCCCACGATCTTTCCTTCCTCTTCCGTGTCCTTTCCTCACCATTTACTCTCTCACGCACTACACTATCACAAGTCGGGAGCTGTGAGCTTGTCCGGTCTGGGGCGGTGCTGGGTTTCCGGTTGGGGAAAACAGCCATCCGACGTTTAGGTCTGCACCGGATCTCGCCATCCAACTGGGGGGGGGGAACACCGCCACCTCCCGTTATAAGAACATGCATTACACTCACGGGACTAATGACCCTAGCAGTTGACGCGATCGGAAACATGATCCATCAAACCCAATACTACCATTATCAACTACTTTTTAGATCATGTGTTATCAATGACTGACCTAATCTCCAATAAATAGTTAAATAAATTTTAAAATATACAAGTAAACAAATAAAATATCGAATTTACACGAATCTAATGCGCACGTTTCTTTACCAAAGGCAGTACCCAAAATCGTGGTGCACATTAAAAATACACGGCGCATTTAATTCAAATGCAAATTAGTTCCGCTGGGAATAAAGATGATTCAGGCTTGTGATTTATTATAATAATAAATTTATTTCGAATCTGTACTTTCCTTACTTTATATTCACTAATTTTCTTTAACAATCCGTCACCTATCATTAGGAAACTCAGTTCTACAATCTGATAGTTTACATATGTGATAAATCCAATGTTGTATTACATAAATCTAAATTAAATGCCGTACCTATCTGTCACTGATTAAATACCTGTCTGTCATTGATGCGCATTACATTCGATTCAAACCCTTTTTCATAATTTTAAGTTTCAAGTACTGGGTCTGCTTTAGATTCGAGGGCGCATTAGATTCCACGAGTACTTCTGGAACATCTTCCTTGTCTCCTTTACAACCGCCACTTGTCGCTCCTGTTAATTTTTGGCAGTCTCTACTTCGATTTGTTTGTAGTGACGTCGCCACAGTGACGTTGAAGCTCCCGATGGGATGACATCGTCAACAGCTGATTTACGTCAAGCGCCACTACAAATAAATCGCGGTATAGCGCCCTTCATCACACATTTCCTTAACACGCCATAATGCAGCAGCGGTCCGCCCACACTCATCCTTACAATACAATGCGATGCAAAGTGATGCGGTCGCTCCCGCCACCGACTCCGCTGGGGATGAGCGGCTATTCCCTCGGCGGGCCATCTGGCGCCACCCTTCCTCATTCATTCATTCATTCATAGCCTCCCCTCTTCCATCGAGTTTTTTCATGCCTGACAACTAATCCGAGTCCAAGGTCAAGGTCAAGGTTGGGTTCCAGTAAGGGGGCAATGGGGAGGTCGTTCTATGAGGAGGTCAATGCGATGAAGGTAATGCGCAACGATTGGTAATGAGTTTTGCAAGTGATGGCAGAAATGTAATAATATTGACAGAAATTGCGGTGCAATACTTAAGTCATTATTTGAGCCATTATTCGAGACATTATTTAAGGCTTTTGCTTTTATTATTATTATTATTATTATTATTATTATTATTATTATTATTATTATTTTGCAATTTTAGAAAACACAAAGAGTTTGCTGATTGTGAGACTGCACCAATTATTACACCGTCCATTGATACAAACGAGGAGAAAATTTAAAGGAGAAACGTGGAGAAGAAACGTGCGTAAGGAGAGAGGAATATACAGGGAGATTGCGAGGAGAGAGATGGAGAGCTATTTTTACTTTTTTACTTTCTATTGATTGTTTTGAAGATTTTGCTCTTCTCTATTCCGTAACAAAAAGTGGTTAGAAAGAACAGAATCTGGAAATTAAACCAAAATTAAATTTGTTTGTAAAAGAATTTGATATCCTACGCGATTTAGTATAACAGGTTTAATTGTTTTCTTTGTTAATAAGTGCTTAGCAATGTTAGAATGTTTACCCGTGCGTAGTACTGGGTATCTAAGCTATAAGGAATAATTCAAGAACAGGTTCGAAGATGGGTACCACTATGAAGCTATTATCACTTTCAAAACAATGATTTATAAAGTGCGTTATGTTCGCAAGGGTCCGATTAGGTACATTGTGTAGTAAAACAATATTTATATTTCGATGCATAAGTATAATTATGAACATTTAAAACACTTCGTATTTCGTGTAGTAGTATTAGTATATTTTGCTGCTGCAGGTCAAGCGAGACCGAGATAGCTTTAGAGATGCAGCATCATGAAAACTTAAGATTATTTCGTGCTTTCGAACGCGTCAACAGCTAAGGTCATGATTACCGTAAATGTAGTGCATTCTTTTTATCGCGGGATGTGATCTCACCCGCTGAATGGCGAGATCCGGCACCGATCTACACATCGGCTTACGAGATTTTCCCCAAACTAGAACTCAAGCACCGCCCCATTCGGGACAAGCACTAAGTTCCCGACCGGTCTCCCAACATGTGTGGTAGTAGTTCAGTGCACGTAAGAGTAAGTAAGGGGGAGGAAATATCAAGGAAGAGGGAGGAAATATCGCTCTCGGTTCGTGGCCCATTTGTTGGGGGTAGCGCTCCGGCAATCGCCTGGTGCTGATCGCACACACCACGGAAAACTCCCGATCAGAGCAGCCGGCCGCTAGACTTCTCCTTTAGACAGCGGCTGAATTCAACGTAGCAGTCTGGCTAGAGCCAAAAATCCTGCCACCGTCGTGACTCGAACACAGGTCCTCCCGGTCAGAGGCACTGCAGGGACATAGTTGATGCCCTGAGCCACCTAAGCCGGTCTCGAGAGCTGAGAGTGGAAAGTGCGTTCCGCTGCTGTGGGCGGCGGCGGTGGCGCGCCCGCGTGACCGGAAACGCCACCAGCTCCAATTCATCAGAGCCGCCAAAGCAAATACGACGACTCGGGAGCAAGGTTACCGGCTAAGGCAAACGGGTACCGTCACACCGGCTGCTCTGGGGCCAAAGACGTTTGGTCTCAGGCGGGAAAACATTAGGAGTAACACTTGGAGGGTGCCTGGCAAGGCGACAGCAGTGGAAGAAATGGTATATAGAAAGCGCAATTGACATAAGGCTGGGGGAGAAGTATGATGTGTTGAAAATTACATTATCGCATTTTTTAAAAAATGATTAGCATAAATCGAGGTGTCGGCGAAAGACACATGTTATTGGAAGTATTGAGGATAAGGATAAATATTTCAGTCTCTGCACTATTGCTTGGAAGGCTCTCGTTTTAGTACAGCAAGTTCCGATTAAGCATACTTAGAATGAATGGGTGAAATTGGCAGGTTGTAATATTGCAATGTGATCCAATAGCCACACCGGTGTCATCAGGCTCAAATCGTTGCTGTCTGATTAAATTTACAATGTCTGTTACTTTTAACGGTTGTTGTGGAGGAAAGCAGCAGTATTTAAGCGTTGACCTCGAAATCAAAATCAGGACGTCAAGTGCAATGATGGCATGAAAATAAGGTGACTATAATAGCGATTAAATTAGTTGTTGAAGTAAGAAAAAATGTTTTCAGAACTGGAAACACAAGAAATGATTTTAGTAAAAGAGTTAACTCGGTACTTTAGTTTTGTGGAAGTGCTGGTGTGAAAGTGTGAACGATTTTTTTCTCTAAAAGAGTGGTTCTATTATCCATTTACATCCTCCCAACTTCACGACTGATAATGACGTCCATCTATGAAGCCCTGCTACAGAAATTATTTTCGAAGGTGAACGAAATGATTTTCGACGGCAGAAAAACTTTTATTACGGGGCCCTGGTTACGAAAGAGAGGATAAATCGAGTTGCAAAATTTAGAAACCAAATTCTCTAACCTGGTATACCCATAAGTTTTGTGAATTCTTAATACCGAAAAATTGAATGACGGCCAAACGTACCGCAGTTCTACAGAATATGCTATGAAAAGATTCCGTCTCATAAATCACCGCGAAAAGTACCGATTTGAGTAAGAAAATTCGGTTAGCTAGTCTCCACTTTGTTCTAGTATTAATGACAAGATGGCATTGAAATAATGATGAAAATAGCATGTAGTTAGAGACGATGTAAACACGTGGCAGCTCGTGCCACAACAAACTGGAGGTTACAGCTCCACAGACTGACGGAAACATAATTTCCAAACTTCAGAATACGAATATATAATAAAACGTAAACAATTCATGTAAATTATTTAAAATTAAGTTTAATATTGAATTTAAGTATATTGAAATATACATAAATAGATTTACGCGTAATTTCCGTGTCAGGTATATTTATCCCTCGCGCACTCATTTCTGGCTTTAATTTTTAATGGGCATATGAGTGTCTGTATTAGTTTTGAAGTGAGACATATGACGGTAATATAATTCACACAAAACGAAAAAAAAGTACTTTTTTTTCGAAATATGGCGAAATCACTCCAGCCCTTTGAAACAGGCACTATTGTTGAACACATCTAATAGTTCATTTCACGATCTTGGTTATTCTTGCTGCTACTAGTGCTGATGACAACGAAGTAAAATTATTTGATTTCGAAAATTTCACTGCCTTGGTATATAGTATAGAAAAATATAAAGAACTATCACACACTCGTATTCACAACGCCGCTCTGTCGCTGCTGGCGGGAAGATCATTACACACACACACACACACACACACACACAATGGGAAACAGAAAGCAACATCCTTCCAGAACGGCCAACATTATACAAACGACTCATTGATTGATTGATTGATTGATGGACTGTTAGTGATTCCGGACGCGTCACCTACCGAATCTTTAGTCCCGTATGTGTAGTGCATGTTTTTGCTCGGGAGGTGTCGATTGTCTTCACCCGCTTGATGGCAAGATCCGGTGCCGACCTACCGTCCAGCTAGTGGGACTTTCCCCAACCAGGAATATCCCACCAGCGGCGCACCGCCCCACCCGAGACATGCTCTAAGCTCCCGGCTTCTGTGGTAATGTCGTGAATGTTAGCATAAGTAAGTGTTAGGGGGTGAGAATAGGGCAAGGAAGAGGTACGAAGGATCGAGCGCGGTTGGTTGTTACGGAACTACTCCGGCATTCGCCTGGCGTTGATCGGAGATACAACGGAAAACTACTGATCAGAGCAGACGGCCGCTAGAATTCTCCTCCAGGCAGTGTTCCAGACAATGTCGAAAATCCTGCCATCGTCGATACTCTAACCTTGGACCTCCCGGTCAGATGGGCTGCATTACTGCGTTGATGCCCTGAGCCATTTCTCCCGGTCAAAGGACTCATGAAATGTATATTTTGAGTCCATAAATCTGACATCAAACGAAAATAAATTCTCCCGATATCATAAATAATGATTAAATAAAATCAAGAATTGACTGAACTTGTTCCAATAACGCGAAATTTAAAAAAAATTGTAGTAGCTAGTGTCAAACGAAGACAGAAAATTGGTATTCCCCTCGAACACCGAGGGGTACAACATATAAACAAATGTTTTCAAGTTTGTTTTTTTTTTTGGTTTCGTTCACACGAATTTCAAGGGATCAAAGTAAATGGCGTTCGACTTATAAAAAATAATTATATGCGATTATTTCATATATATTCGTAATAATATGTTTCCTTGTCGGGCCCCAAATTTTGTTAGTTATGGCGAAATTCAACTCGAACGAATATGTGGTAACGAGAGTTTACTGTTCTACATTTCATAGCAATGATAAATTCTCACACAAAAGTAGACTTCTAGGACTTTTAATGTGTTCCGGTAGTCATTTCCGCTGACCCCATAATTATTATTATTATTAGTGTTTATTATCATGAGAAACATCGACAAGGCCATCGCCGCGGTTCATGAATTGAGGACATTCCTCGTGAATTTAGATCTGTAGTATCAGGTGAACAATGCAAGCGTCTGTCAGAAATCTTGTCCATGTCTGTCTTGTGTCTTAAAATTGACAAGTTCTTTTTTGATGTCATATATACAAACGGGCAACTACTAACTGTAAGAGGTTTTGAAATAAGTAAATAATTCTTTGAGTAACGATAAATAACATATTTAACCGGAGAGTTATATGTTTAAATAAATGTAACGAAATTTAAATTTGAGCAAAAATACACATATATTCAGTTTTTTTCAAGTGTTTGGTGTAAAAGGAATAGACAACGTGAAAAATTTGTTTGTTTTTTTGTATCATAAAAGCCTCGTTTGACACTAATTATTGAAAATTCGAAATTGTCAATATTATATCGAAGCTTGAAGAAAAAGTTATTCTAATGAGATGTATAACTGCTATATAAGCAATTGCTCCTAGTGAAGAAAACTTGAACTGCTTCCGCTAAGTCCATATTCTTCCACCCCTGGAGGCCAATGAATGAAATTAATGGAGCCGAAGTTTGTGTACCAGATGCGTTTCCAAAATCGCATCGGACACGTGATTTCCCATATCCCCAGTACTCAACCTTCTAGAAGGTCATTGGCCTTGCAGCAGAATATAATATAGGGAATAGATGTGAATTTCGTATGAGAAACCACAGTTTCCAAACCCACGTACTGTAAACCGATACAGTGATCTGAAGCGCCCAAATAAAGGACAATATATTTTTGAATAGAAAAAATGAGAAACATATTCTGTAAAGAATAGAAATCATAAAACCAACCGAATAACGAAGCGATGCAACTCATCACTCGCATTCATTGACGCTACGCCACGCTCGGGTGACGCTCGTAGGACACATTCAGATAGGGGACATCGAATAATTATCATCAGTTCAAAAAGTTTATGTTGCAGAGTAAATTTAATGTTAGGGTTTTTTTTTTCTTTTGTGATAGAAATATTTCGTGTTCCGATGCGAAACACATCTAGCTAACGCGAGAGGGAAAAACAGTCGAAGTGGAAATGTCCATCCAAGACATTTGCGGATGTAGTTAAATGTAGTTTATGTTGTTATATTAGATTTAGAAGATGAATTTTGTTTTCTTTAATAATTTTATTAGCATTATATATATTTGATAATTGTATTTGTATTAGTGGCGGAAGTTTTAATTTCGACATGTACATAAAAGGACAATAGATTTCCAGTGAATTTCAATATTCTTCGTGAAAAAATTTCCTTTTGCCAATATTGCAGTCTACGCAGTCTCCATGCGTTGTGAGGGCTGCGGAAAACTTCATACTACCAAATTTGCTAATTCTTTGCAAAGAAATATCATAAGGACTTTTGAAAGGCCTTAATAAGGAATTAAGTTGTTTAAAGTCGAAATACCTTCAAACATTAATAAGAAATGTTTTGACTGACAGACACTGACAACAGACAGTCTGAGATACTGACAGACACTAATATACTAAGATACTGACATACTAACAGACGCTGGCATACTGACATATAAAGACATACTGACATATACAGACATACTGACATATACAGACATACTGACATATACAGACATACTGACATACAGACATACTGACATATATAGACATACTGACATATACATACTGACAGACACCGGCATACTAACATATACATATTAACGTATACAGACCTACTAACATATACAGACATACTGACAGACACTGACAGACGCAGACACAGACGCTGACATTCTGACAGACAGATGCAGACACTGACGGACACAGACACTGACGGACACAGTCACTGACGGACACAGTCACTGACGGACACAGTCACTGACGGACACAGTCACTAACGGACACAGTCACTAACGGACACAGTCACTGACGGACACAGTCACTGACGGACACAGTCACTGACGGACACAGACACTGACGGACACAGACACTGACGGACACAGACAAAGCGGCCCGACATGGCTCGCTGCCACGGCACCCTAAAGCGGCAGCTTATTAAGGCAATCGGACAAGGTAGACACAACGAAGCCCGGGAAAGCGGTGACAGAAGGTAATCACAATAGGCATAAACACAAGGTAGGCATTCAAGGTAATCACACAGGCACACAAGGTGATCACACTAGGCAGTCACAAAAGGCGCGCGCGCACACACACACACACGCGCACACACGCGCGCACACACGCAAGTCGTACAGAAAGCCGTAGATGGACACGGGTTATATTAAGAAAATATGGGTTTGCTCTCTGTCGAGGGTATCGAAGTCAGAATTTTTACAAGGGCGACCAAGTCACAAACTTTGCTTTTGCAAGGAGTGTTACCATTTCTTTATTTCCTACATCTTATTTTCGATATATTTAGTATTTCGCTCAAATGAGAAAAGAGTAACAATCAGACCATGGACGAATGGCACACGACTTCAACTTTCGCAACAAGTCAGGTACAGTATTCGAAGACAAAAATTAATGTTTAACTCATGACGAATGAAGGAATGTCTCGAAACGTGAATGAAATAGTAATTCCTTTTAAGACATTTTATTGAGAAACACTACAACAGGTAGAAACCCCAAAAACATGCTTCCCGCCAAATTGTGTGATCGGTTTTTGCAGCATTTAATAGCTTATTTTATTCTACGTCTTCGAGAAAATTAAAACAACAATACTTGTTCACAAATTACTCTTATATTGTTAAACCCGAAAATATTTTGAAAATGCCTTAAAATGAAAATACATGTAGTACTATAGTTAATTGTACTCACAAGTCTATGAACTCCTTTTACCTTGGAAGGCACTAAAGACTGTCGCGTTGTGTATCCAGTCGTCTTCTGTTCCACTGCTGTTCACAATCACTTGCACTACCATAACTGTCGTTGCCTCGTCGGACGGCGTGACCTCGAGCGTTCCGCGGGAAAACATCGTCTGCGGCTCCAGATTCACACACCCTCGCGGCCACTCTTCCACGTTTTCTGTCCCGCTAGGGTTGCCCCCACTGCGAGCACCTCCTCCACCACCACCACCATTTCCCTCCGTTGTGGGTTCAGGAAAACGCCGCTCGCCCCGCGGGCAGGCCCGCCCCCCGGAGCCGCCATTCCCGTTGCGTGCACCCGCCCCTTTCCCCCACTCCTCGCCTCGGCCCAGGAGCCAAGGGAGTCACCTTCATTGTCCCCCTTTGCTCCATCCCCCCCCCCCACGGCACAAAGGCCTTTCCCGGACGGTTTACATCTGGAATGGCCGGCAGGTACGCGGCGGTTGAAAGTTTCCTCGTGGCTCGCGGATCCTATCAAAGAAGAGTAGTCGTCTTTTGTCAGCACGTCACGTGATGAGAAAGAATTCCGGATGTTGCATCATAACTTTTTTACTTCTAATAACTCGAAAATGTATTTATATTACCACAATAAATTAAAGTGTTCAAATTACGAGCCTTATCTTTAACTTTTGTGACAATGAACGCACATGTTGGTAGCTTGAAGAGGTTAACACTTCCTTGGAGAGGTTTATACAAAAATATTTACTCAAACACTTCCTTGGTGGCACTTGTGGCCTTGTGTAAAGAGCATATGACTTAATCAAGGCGTATTTTAAGCTAATAAAGCATGAATGATTCTAGCATCGCCTCTCATACGCAATGAAACTTGGCAGAGCCTTATTGGAAGGGAAAAAAGCATTGTCATATTTACAATAGCTTGATAAGTATGTTTCTACATTATTAAGTGTTGCGTTACTAAGATATTCCCTTATCAACGTCAAACAATGTTAAAACTATATTATATTTATAATTAATTCTGCATTAAAGTGTGGGAATTTGGTGTCAGAATGACCCGTCTTCCCTGCCTCTCATTCCATCATTTCGTCATCATTAGTCTCCTCTTTATTATCGCTATAATCACCGTCTTAGGTGGCTCAGGGCATCACTGGTGCCTCTCACCGGGAGGTGGTACAGTTCGAACCCCAACGGCGGCAGTAATTTCGACTAGCTAGACAGCTAAGGTCGAATTCAGACGCTGTGTAGAGGAGACTTCTAGCGGTCGGCTGATCTTATCTATATTCTTCCGTGGTTTCCATATCAATTCCAGGCGAATACTGAAGCAGTTCTCTAACAGACGGACGGCGGACTTCGCGCGATCTTTCCTTCCCCTTCCTTGTCTTATCCTCACCCCTTACACACAATTACACTTACATGCACTACTCTACCGCACAAACCGGAGACCAGTCGGGAACTTACGTATTGTCCCGCAGGCGGTCCCTCGCTGATTGGAGATGACTGGTTGGGGAAATGCCGCTAGCCGACGTATAGGTCAGCGCCGGAGCTCGCCAGCCAGGGGTGAAGATCACCACCACATCCCGTTTTAAAAACATGTACTATACTTACGGGTCTAATGACCTTAGCAGTTTACACACTCGGTGCCACAAATCAATCAATCAATATAACAATCTCATTAGAACATCACTCATAGGTTTCACTGTCATCAACAATTGAAAGGCCCCTCAACTCCTATAAAAAGAAAAGAAACAAAACTGTGAACAACAAAGGCATTAAGAGTCATTAAAATAGCATTAAGACTAATAAAGCGTGCAATGAAAAGAGTTTAGAATAAAAAAATATATATCACATGAGTCAGTAAAATAGACTTGTATGTTAAAATGAAAATAAAAAAGTGTTTTTCTTTCCAACATTTTTGTTTATGACAAAACTATTAGCAGCTTTAATTGTCTTTATTTGTCATTAGATATTCGGAAAACAGAAATATCACCTTTACTCTCATATTTGGAATGCCAACAACACATCACCAAGAAGCCAATACTGTAGTTTAAAAACAAAATTAGATTAATAATAATTCAAACAACTGAAGCAGAGTGAATTGCTGTTTCTTTCAATCTGTACACGTGCTCTTAATCAGCAAAATAACTTTTGTTTTAATATAACATTTCTTGTGAAGTCAAGGTCTCATTCTACAAACCGGGAATTGTTGTCGGGAAACGTTTATATTCAGTATCGGAGATTATATTTCCTCAAGGTGTTGAAGGCAGCCGGAAATGAAGGGATAGCCCTCCAATGCTTCGTATTTCGTAATGATTCCACAAATGCGGAAGCAGCGATGAACAGATGTAATGATGTCAAATACCATTAGTCATACAAACAGGAAAAAATCAGCCAGCGGGAGGACACTCTCCTTAGAAAAGGTGTGCGCATGAGATCTGTGCAGTTCATCTGACCGGAAAGAGAATATCTGTTCCTGTTTTATTTCCTTAATAGTAGTTTATGCAATTAGTTCATAATATTAAGCTTTATTGCATGAGTACATGTTTTGAAAAAGAGCGACTTTAGGAGCGCATTTTCAAATTTGTACGAATGTAATAAAGCAACATTATAAACGATTTGCATACTACTTTTTTTGTATAACAACATTATATATTTACAAGAGAATCAAACTTAATTTTGCGAAACAATTTCTATGTGACGACTCGGGTATTTGACATCGTGCGAGTAAACTGTTGTCGCTGTTCCGTTTACCTCTACCTCTCCCCATTCTCTCGCTACAATTGGCTGAATGTGTGATGATGCAATCATTCGTAACATACAATCTTAATAGTCATCATTTGTGCTGTAAAATGCCCCATTATAAATGATTTCTTGCAACAGAAAAGGTCTTTTATAATGCTGGAATACAAAAAAAAAAAAAAAAAAAAAAAAAAAAAAAAAAGCTATCTTGTTCAATTGGATTACAATTTTTTCAGGGAGTTGAATATATAAAGTACATAACCTAGAAGCCAGATCCAGTATTTGTCAGTTAAATAATTAGCAAAAATTTAATATGTGTGCTAACACTAATTTTAATTTTGGGGGTGAAGAAGAGTTATGCGTGGTATCCAAAAAAAAGTTTCGCTTTCTATGTAGTCTAAACATTTTTCTGTTTTGTGAAAGTGGGGCTGCTTGCTTTACTGACGTCCTCGGCAGAGTGTTCTGAGGGTCACTCCGCGAAGAGAACCATCCAACGGCGTGAACTGAGAGCCAGGCGAGGCGCACGGCAAGTGGGAAAACATGCGAATACATGGGCAGAGAAGTTTGAATGTTTGCGACCGCTTAAAAGAACCTGTTCCATTCATGGAAAAATTATCCAAGAGCGAGCAAGAATTAAAACCATACAAATCAATTAGAGAGGAACTACCACTTTCTCAGAGACGGTGATAGTTGATATTGATTGGATTACAAAGAGACCGATTGATATCATACCTGAAATGGCTGTTAATGGATGAGACCGTTGCAGCAAGTCACTTTCTGAACCACACGATCATATTAACAATGAAAATGCATTTCATTAAAGAAGAAAAATTATCAGACAATTCTACTGCCTCTCAGCGGAACGTCTATCAAAAATGGATATTTTAACCTCTTAGTGCAAATAAAATGAGTAATGAAGGCCCCACTCCTTCCCCTCCAAAAAATAAAAAAAATAAACTGACCTGCATATCCTTTTCCTCATCTTTGTTTGGCGTTGCGTCGACAGCCACCGGGTGCCCCTTGAGGAAATGTCCCTGTCAAGAGGTGCAGATTTTCCTCCAAGTTCTTTGCCGCTCCCGATTGGGTTAAACAGGAGAATAGCGCGGCCAGGCAACCGCCCCTGTTTCTATTGCCGGGAATGAGTCATGCCAGGTGAGAGTGTACCGGGGTCATTGTAGCTCTGCCTGGGTGTTTTGTGTCCCGCGTCATTTGAAAAGTTGTCACCTTTTAAAAGAGTGTGTCTCGAATATTTTCTAAACGTAGGGGGATGTCACGGATAATTATATCTTATTAACAATAAAAACCAGTAATTGGCTCAGCAATAACATTTTTAACCCAGTATTCGCAAGGTTCATTTTATCGAATACGGACTACAAGGCGGGGCCGTTGATGACCCCCGACCTCCTACACACACACACACACACACACACACACACACACACACACACACACACACACACACACACGCACGCACGCAATTTCGATACTAGCTACGACGAATTCAGCCGCTGTTTGGTGAAGAACTAGCGGCCGGCTGCGCTGATTAGTAGTTTTATGTGGTTTCTCCGATCAACACCAGGCGAATGCCCGAGCAGTCCCACAATAAACGGGCCACGGACCGTGCGCGATCTGTCCTAAGCACAAAGCCAATACAGCCAATTCAAAGGCAAAGAGCTATTTTTATTTACACTTTTGAATTTCTGTACCTGCTATGCATAGGAGTTTTTCATGTGACGCCTGATACGTTAGTGGGTTGGAAGTTGCAATATTGTAACTTTGATTGTAGCACTGCTTGTTTTTAATTTGAATGACACGCATAGAAATATTGCCTAAACTATCTTCGTAAGTACTCGAAATTGAATAAAGGGGGGATCCAATGAAGGAAACTAATTGGTAGGTGAATATAGAATGAATGGTTATGATTCTGTTTTTTCCAATCATTTACACTTATTGTGAAGTATATACATAAAAACATACGATATATTCACATTTATTACGTTACATCATAGAAATTTAAGGCAGCAAACATTTTGAATTTACATTTTGACGAGAAACATCGAGAGAACGCAGGTGACGCCACTTCCGTCAAAGTATGGCGTGAACAGAGTCCTGAATGAGAGAGATAGTAAATCTGTCCTGGAGCAATTTACATCGAGTCCTGAAGCAATTCACTTTGTCCCACTCAAACACCTTTCCTAATATAAACCGTGGCTCCACAGATAAAGAGCTTATCATCTACCATTACTTCTCGTACCGTATCTGCCTTTTTGTATCTAGTACTATACCTGGAGTCTATTCGACCACAAGTCGTCATGAATGTGGATGAAAGATGATGAAAGTGGAAATTATGAAAGTGGTACACATACTCGTGTATGTTATTGGTAATATACGGAGTGTAATTTAATGATTTTGTATAAGCATATCTTTGTAAGTTGTTTTCGATAATATAATAAGTTTAAAATTATAAACATAGAATGTTTTATAGAAACAATAACCACTACTACGCGTACCATCCATTGTTACATGTAATGTTTCAGAGATTTATATATTTTGTGTAAGTTATTTCGAGCGTAAAAATCGTATACTATGGTACCAGAAACATTTATCGGAGTTCATGATAGGATATTTCAAATGAATAAAGGAAAATGCTATACTTTAGGTCACTCTAAACCCATATAACAAACACATTTCTTCTCTAACAAAATTTGGAAAATATCTGAAAATTATTTGGTACCTGCTTGATAACTGCACGAAGGTATATCAAGAAGTTAGATACTATACTGTGAATATTTAAAAATATATTTAAGTTATGAGAATATTATAATACTAAATATATAAAACCAAATAAAATATATTCAAAAAGAAATACTGACAAATACGAAGCTGTATGCAAAAACAAAAAATAAATTAAAATAATAAACCCCACGCATGGTACGAGTGTTAAAGGGACAAATACACCCTTTTGCATTCAGATGATGAATCAAGGGACTGTGAGAGCGTAGGCTTCCGCGGCCGGAGTCAGTATTTACTAGGCTGTCCGGGTGCCGCCGCGTCCATGGTGAAGGTGCCGACGTTTCGGTCACCATTCTGCGACCTTCCTCATTACGCCATGAGAAAAGGTCGCAGAATGGCGACTGAAACGTCGGCACCTATGCCATGGACGCGTCGTCACCCGGACAGCCTAGTAAATATGAATCAAGGGACTACTTTGTGGCCCTTAAGGTCTTTTTGCCGTGCATGATACAGCGCAGGGCGGCCAAGCGCGTGTCCGTGTCGGCGCGGCCACGCGTTATCATCGCCCCGGCGGCGCTTGCAAATAAAGAGGCCCCGGGCATCTGGCCGCAGACGCCGCCGCTGCCGCAGATAAGTGAGTTCATTAGGGCGGCGCCCCTGCGCTGCCTCCATCTCGCAAATGGGCAGCGCCACTCGAGGGGACACGAGTCCCAACTTACGCTAAGAGGAATGGCAACTTCGTGCGGAGCATGTGTGCAAACCGAGCTGCGTACACTCATCGATTGAATGTTTCGTGTCCCCGGGAGCGTCATCTGCTCAGTCATTAGTTCCTTAAGTTTAGGACAGGTTTTGTTTTTTCTTCCGGTGGTGACGATGATTTTCACCCACCGGATCTAGGCTTAGAGGAACGGCACTCCGTCCAACTGAACGTGTGTAGAACGAGTCCGCAAACCGAATTTCAAACACTCATCGATTGATTGATTATATTGTGTTTCGGGCACGACAATTGCTAAGTCATTTGTCCCCAAACGCTAGTACATGCGTTTCCCTTGGAATGGCGCTTTTGTTCCCCCGCTGGATGGTGAGATCTAGCCGCCGACCTGCACTTCGACGTGCGGGGTTGTCCCAACCCGGGTATCACCCACCAGCGGAGCACCGTCCCAGTGGGGACAAGCCCTAAACTCCCGACCGGTCTCCCGGTTTGTGTGGTAATGAAGTGGATGTAAGTGTGTGTGTAAGAGGCAAGGATAGGGCAAGGAAGAGGAAGGAAAGATCGCGTGCGGCCCGTGTCCCGTTTCTTAGGGCCGGTTTCCCGAACCGGAATCAAGATGATGATCCCCAGTTGATCCGGATCAATTTCAGTTTGATCCCGTTATACGTTTCTCCATGCACTTGACACGAATCAACGTGTCTGACTCGGATCAACTTTGACTCGCAATTGATCCGTCGCCGAGCGGTGGAACTCAAAAATATTTGTCCCGTCTTCTACAAGCACTGAATTTCGAATTCGCAATTGATATGCGAAACTCCATTTCTAATGGAAAATGCAGCGTTTTCCAAAAATAAACTGATTCTAAGATCTTTTTCTGAATTATCAAGCAACTTCTCTAAACGAGTCAAAAATCTTTCAAAACAGATTTTTTTAGTTTTGAATAGCAACCTATGGAGCGCTCTGGATGTCATGCCCTGGCTAGAGTACACCCTCGCCCAGACTAGTGGCTTGCGGGTCCGTAAAGTTAGCATAACAAATGTTTTTTTTAATATTGAAATTAAACTAAATTTATTACTAAATTGGACTAACTTATTTGGTGCTTTGTGTTGCTAATTTGCTATGCAAAAAATAATGTTGTTCTCATTTGACGCCGCGTTACAGAATCGGCTAATTTGACATCAAGTTAGCACCGCAATTACAAGAAAACCAAGAAATTACAGAGATAAAGAAAAAAATAATTAAATGGGAATTTGTCGCTTTTTTGTTACTCAATATTTCCGCCAAAAGAAATTTTGTTGCTTTTCAACTAATACTGGAAATGCGAAAATTCACCAAATTTATATCAGAAAAACCGACGATTACAAGAAAATGGATATGAACACACGTGAATCAGCCTGTCGGCCTCGTGTTGCAACATTTCCGTATCGCAATATAAAATGTCATTTTTACGACTCGTATCTTAAATGACTACTAACAATCCAATAAATGCGTAAGATTTTGTACCTGATTCCTTGAATTATTTACTCCTTTTTCTGACAATGAGAAAGAGAAAGTCATCAAATTGTTTATGAATTGGGAAGAATAGCTCATTATTAGAAAAAAATATACGACGTTTTTTGATATAAAGAGTTTAAATGAAATTTAAAAATGCAATAAAAAATCTTGTTTCAAAATAATTTATTATATATCTAGAGAGGTGAAAATACTTTGTGTCAAGCAAGGCAATCCACTTACAGAATGTATAGTAAGAATACTCGAATAATGATATTACTGAGGGTCAATATATAAATCAATGAAAATTATAATAAATGCAATAGTTTTGGAGTTCATGAAAGATATACCGTTGTTTAGAATTTTTCTTTCTTGTATTAAACTTCGTTTCCCCATTCCAGTCGTGACCGGTCGAGTGTGTCAGGGAGAAAACACGTGCATCCCGTTCGCGTGGTGGTGGTGATGGTGGTGATGGGTGGGGAGTCAGTCGTCCAGGTCGCCGTCGTCCATGAGACCGGTCTCGTGGACGACGCGCACGAAGTCGACGGTGTTGAGCACGGTGTTGAGCCAGGTGCCCAGGCTGTTGAGCGCGCCGGCCACCTGCCCCTTGACGTGCGGCCCGGGGTCGTAGGCGAGCAGGCGGGTCACCAGCCCCTGCACGCGCCCGTCCAGCGCCCACGCGCTCGCTGCGCAAGCCACACACACCACCGCCCACTTACGGATTCCGACTGGTTAGGTCATTAGGCCCGTAAGTGTAGTGCGTGCTTTATATCGCAGTAGGTGGCAGTGATCTTTCCCAGCTGGATGGCGAGATCCGGGGCCGACCTACACTTCGGCTTGCGCTTTCGGGGTTTCCCTAACCAGGTATCTCCCACCTACAGGGCATCGCCTAATCAGGGACAACCTCTAAGTTCCCAACTGGACTCCCGGCATGTGCGGTAGTGTAGTACATGCATGTGTAAGTGTGAGCATAGGACAAGGAAGACGAAGAAAAGATCGCGCACGGTCCATGGCCCGTAATCGGTGGAGGAGAATTCCAGTTCTCCCACTGCTCTGATCGGTAGATTGATATTCCTTGTCCGTATCGTCACCTTACTTACACACCCTGACCCTTAATACCACGGTTGCCGGGAAACCACTCGGGTGCTTAAAGCTTGTCCCGGCTGGGGCGGTGTCCTGCTGCTGGGAGATACCTGGTTGGAGAAAATCCCCGCAAGCGGACGTCCGTTCGATCTCGCCATTAATCTAGGAAGGACTTCCGCCCTCTCCTGTGACAAAAAAGATGCACAACACTTACGGGACTAATCACCGTAGCATTAGACGCGGCCAGACTCCCAAATCAACAGTTATTATTAAGCAAATGCTTGGCCAGTGGGAAGCGCAGCTGAGAGAGTTTTATTGGTCGTTATCTGCTGGTGTGAGAAAACAGAGTGCGGTCCAAGTTCGCACTGCGTTGCTGCAACTGGTTCGAGGTAGAGAGACACTCAAGCACCAACTCCCGTTGACAGCCGTTTATTCCAAAATGAAGAGTACAGACATATCTAGTTACTGTTTACTACTAATTGTGCCCGCCCTCTTGTCGGGCACCTTTGCTTATATACCCGCTGCCTGGCGGGTGACTAAGGGCCACGTGGCGCCGGCAGACGCCAGACCGTCGCCCGGTGGGAGAACCGCCCTTATGCAGTTGTTCTTACTTTTGAGAGAACTTCCTGCGTGATCTCACGTACTCACTTGTGCACTCGTGCGCAAGTGTCCACGTGTTTGAGTGGATTGGCATGCTACATCTTAGCCGTCATTCCCTGAGTACTGTTGCTTAATACTAAAAAAATATTTAATTATTAAAACTTTAGAATTTATAGCAGTTTTCCGGCTGCTCAAAAAAGAAAAAAAATCAACTCATATATTCGTTGAAATTATAGAATTTTAATAGTATTGAAAATACTATGGTAGTAAAATTAGTGCAACGTCTCTGCCCTAATTACGAAGAACATCCTTATAACACGAAAAGCTTCAATGATTCATCGACGTATCACCAAATCTACTTATATCTGAAAAAATACACACTCTTTACTTTTGAATGAATTGAAGTTAACTCTCGGCACAAATCGTAAATAAAATCAGCATTCATACCAGTGTTGTGAAGTATAATTTAACATGAGAATTGATATTTTAAATGTATCGTGATGAAGAAGAAATGTTTCGTAATAGCAAACTGAATATCTTTATATAGCTTTGACCCGTAATCATATTGTGTGTATTTATGCATTGGTCTAAGAAAATTAATCAATGCCAGCAAAAATATTCTCGGGCATTCAAGAGTGATTCAAGTGAACCACCCCACTATAATCTTGGGAATCACGAGAAATAATGAATCATAAAAGGCACCGAAGGAACCGTGCCACCCTAAACCCGGGATCCACCGGTTCTTCAGCTGATGTATGAGACACAACTGCGGGATATAGCTAGCGTGCTGACCGACGACGGCGGCCGGCAGTGCGAGCAGCGGCACCAGCGCCACCCCGGCCAGCACGGCGCTGGCGGCCGCCTTGAGCGAGGAGGGCACGGGCGTGCGCAGCGCCCACAGCCCGACCACGTCCTCGGCGAAGGGCCGCGCGGCCAGGCGCAGCCGCCGCACGCCCCCGGCGCGACGCCAGCGCGCAGACACGCGGTTGCGCCCGCGCAGGTGCGGCCGCAGGCTGCCCCGGCCCCCCGCGCGCGCCGCGCCCTCGTTCATCCCGCACGCGCACGCGTTGCGCGGAGACAATCAACCTCACGGCCACAATCGACGGTTGCTCGGCTTGCCTTCCGCAACGCAACAGCAACGATTGTTTGATTGACTGGTTGATTGACTGGTTGATTGACCGATTGATTTACTGATTGATTGACTGACTGATTGATTGGATGATTGATTGACTGATTAACTGACTGACTGATTGATTGACTAATTGATAGACTGCTTGATCGATTGACTGACTGATTGATCAATTGATTGACTGATTGATCGGTTGATTGAATGATTTATTGATTAATTGATCGACTGATTTATTGACTAATTGATTGACTGATTGATTGAGTCCGGGCGCGACAACTACTATGGTAATTACTCCCCTAAATGTAATGCATGTTTTTCCACTGGGCACTGCCTCAGTGGTCTTCCCCCGCTGGATGGCGAGACCCAGCGCCGACCTAATGTCGGTTTGCTGGGTTGTCCCCAACCAGGTATCTCCCACCAGCGGGGCACCAGAATAAGCTCTGTCTTTAAAGAGCAGATTTCATTTAGGAAAAAAATCTCAAAATTGTAGGTGTAAGACCGCCGAAAAAGTATACCTACACCATTTTCGAAAAATCAGAGAATTCAAAGAAAATTAGACCTGCGCTATTCCTCTAAGCGTTCTTTCCACTATCCGATGGCAAAATTTAATCAATAAATTTGAAGCAGTTTTTGAGAAAATTTTGAATTTGTTGATGAGGATCATGTAAAGTACGCTCAAAAATCAAAAGTACTCCCCCCCCCCACAAAATATCGTTTTGAAACTTTGAGCGTCTCGAGTTCATTTAAATTGATCGGGGAAAATGAATTTTGAAGAAAATCGGCTGAACGGTTCACTACAGACAGAGACAGACAGAGACAGACAGAGACAGACAGAGACAGACAGAGACAGACAGAGACAGACAGACGGACGGACGGATAGGCGTTTTACCGTCGATCGATTTTTCGGTACCAAGGACTCACAAAGTATGGACGTTTAATAAACGTGTTAGAGGAAGTAAATTACTATATTAAGTACTAGATTTATCAATTTTTTTGTTACCAGGGATCGGCAATAAGTTTTTGATATGAAAATTCAGCCGTTTTTCGGCGCACGATCTTTGTCTCCAAAATACGCTGAACGCCCTGCAGCACTTCGCAGTTCCACTATTGTTTCGAGACGTTTTACTCCCGTTCATTTCATAATCTTGGACGTTAATGCTACTAATAGTGATGATAATAACGAAATAAATCTTTATATTTATTAAATTATTAGTTAAAAAATGAATTTGTGAAATGCCAGTCTAAAATTATTTTGTGCCTGAAATACATTGCAATAATGAAAGATCTTATACATAAACTCGTTTTCACGACTCTTGCAGACTTGTCACTGCTCCCGACAAAATAATTACACACTCAATGAGAGACAGGAAATTCCTTCCAAAACGATCCATTTTACACAAATGACTCACCAAATGTACATTTTGTATCAAGAAACCTAACACAAATGAAAATAAATTTTCAAAACATCATAAATAATGCATTCCATACCGTCAATAATTGACTGAACGTGTGTATTATCAATAACACACGAAATTCATGAAGTTGAGTTGCAGCTAGTGTCAGAAGAAGACAGAAAATTGGTATTTCCCTCGACCGCCGTGCCCGTGCGAAGACAACTTAGGCCCTATGTTGAAGCACAGAACCAAAAAGTTAACGCAGTAAACGAAGAAAAAGAGCCAAGACCGTGACATGGCGCACAGCCTGGGTGAGCACCAGTCGCCACAGAGAACCTTAATTGGGAGCTCTTTGATTTCAATATGATTTATACATCGATAATGTGATTTTTTTTCTTCCTGAGGCTTTTTCCAACTTGAGAGGATGTCGATTTCGACTATTCACGCAGGAAACCCATTGTGTCCCATATAGGGACGCATACTCTACTATTAACATTTTACACTAAACACACTTGCATACTCCTAGGTCTGTGGTCAGTACAGTCGCAAGACCTTCAGCGACAACACCATGTAAGACAAGGGACAAACAACCATACCCACATCGGGACTCGAACCCACGACCTTTCATACCTAGACGCTGCGTCGGCAACGCTCTAGCTTCCTCGGCCATACCTTGAATATTGAATATAATTAAAAGGAAAACATGTATACCTAACATATTGTAAGATTTTTTCGATTATCTGAGGACTGCCCAGCCCTGCGACGAAGCACGAGCCGCCATTGCTAATAGCCATAGTAGTAGGCACGCCCGGAAACAAAATAGTCGAGCAGGCAAGCAAGATGGTTTGTTCGATTGTTTGTTGATGCGATTACTCATGAGCTAACTGCGAACGTGACGCGCTTGGTGTTGACAGTCCGACATTCCTGGATAATCCCGTCGCTTGGCCTGTAAAATGCCATACGTTTTACCTTAAGCATAGATTACCGCGCGGCAGCAAAAGTTCAGCGTATTAACATGGAGAATGCATTCTATCGTAAGGCTGTGGTTCCCCAGTCTCTGAGTTTTCGTTTTGTCAGTAAAATATTACATCAGTAGAGAGTTTTTGCAATACGGGAAATCCAGTGTTGTAGTTTATAATCATTGTCGTCAATGGGAAATAACGTATCTTCAGGAAAATGAATTTTTGCATGTCGTACAATCGAAAACATGTAAAACTAGGAACTAGTTGGAACGGAATACCTCTAAAAATACCTAAACGCTTTTACTTGGCATCTGTGTTTCTTATGATTCAATTTTTGCTTTTATAAGGATTCCAAGATAGTATGAGCCATGAAATCTGATTGTTCCATACAAACAAGTAATATAATTTTAATCTTTAAATAATAGCTTCTGAGTCTCACAATGGAACCCTTCAATTTTACTATAACGTATTTAAATTGTTTATATTAGGCATGGGAAATGTATGGCAAATATATTGTTCTGCAGATAAATAACGAATTTTTCGTGACAATTGATTTAGTATCAATATACATATATCCTCCAAATCCCAAACAAATAAGTTACTTTATTTCTTTCCCGACACATTTCAGTTAAACTCCAATTAAGTAAAATTGAACTATAAAGTTCCTTTCATATTATAATGGTACTACGAATATTGTATTTTTTATTATTTCCATACATATTGTGTATTAGTATCAAATTCGTGTTTCGAGGTGGCGACCAAAAACTCGTAAAACGTAAGCTATGAAAACATTTATCGTTGACGACAAAACAGGGAGAACGACGGGATCCGTCAATCGAATCCCACTTATTGGATTTAGATTTATTTAGATTTAGATTTATTTCGTAAAACAATTGTAAAAACTGTATGTGACATATGGGGGAGAAGACTAACTGCGCACGATTTCTTGAGTTCCAGATTCCCTTCCCGTCATTTTAACTATAAATAGTTGAAAGATGAGTAAACGTTTAAAATAAATAAATAAAAATAAATTTAAAAAAAGCGCGAGATTAGAAATATTTGATAAAATATACATTTTCGTAACCGAGTAACAGAAAACTTATTTGCATCGGAAAACGAAATACAAGTATGATTTTTCTGCATTGCTAACAAAATTGTAACTCGCCTTTACCTCTACTCCAATCATTACAAGCAAAAGGAAAGTAAACGTGCGCATAGTGAAGCTACATTTTCGTCCAGAAGCAAAACAAGGGTCCATCTCAGCATTTGCTTAATGGATAAGGGAAACTGGACAAAAACTGACCGAGATGTCGGCGCATGCGCAGTAGGATTCTCTCCAGAATTGTCGTGTTACGTCTTTCAAATTCACGACTTACAAAACTGTCTAATGATTTGAAAATTATGTCGATTTCTATATTTTCTTCGCAGAAATAGCGTCATCATGGATAACAGATGCCTCGCCTTGCGAGTCCAATGATAATTTTGAATCTCCTTTATAAATTGAGATTGACCTGAAGCCAATAATGTAAACGGACGTTTCTGATTGTTTCATGCGTGAAATAAACAGTGTAAAGCCGATGTTTCCAACTGTGATCATGGACACGTGAGGTAAAACGAAAATGTAAAAAGTTTGGAGAAAGTGGATAAACTAAAAAAGGGCCAATGATTACATTCATTCAACGCTATAAAATAAATAAAAAAATTCTATCAGGTAATACAATGTTAATGACCGTATCTTCAGCCCTACTCTTTGCAGCCTGAAATAGAGGCATCGAGTGAGTGTTTGTATGCAAAACTTAACGCGTTTGTTTACACAGCCCAGCCATAGCACAGCCCGATCAAGAGTTCATCGACGAAACTAACTTCCTTGACCTCTACCTGTCCTCTGCGCATGTACTCTTTTTTATGATACCCCTAATTCTGAAACACGGATTCAAAGGTGACGTTAAAAAGTGGTTTATTCCATATCTCAACAAGAGAAAGCAAAAAGTAAAATATAATAATTTCTCAAACAAAATTAGCGTAGATTTAGGTATTCCGCAAGGGTCAGTTATGGGGCCAATATTGTTTATAATTTACATTAATTATCTAATCAAGTACATAATAAACATATTTGAGAATGATAATAAAATTAAATTATTTGTTAATGATACCTTATTGTATGTACTTGGAGAAACAGAAGCGGAAATTGAATTTAAACAGCAGAGTGCAATACAAGAATGGTTAATGGTAAATAAATGAATAATTAATGTTGAAAAGACTAAATTTATGATTTTACTTAATGGAAGAATCGTAGAAGTAAGGGAAAATGAATTATTCACAACGGACATAGAGGAAATACAACGGGTGTACTACAAAATGAAATATTTGAGAGTAATTATCGATAGTAAATTAAATTTTAATGACTATATTGAGTACGTAGTAATGAAAACTGAAAAAAGATAAATATTTTAAACATAATTGGACAATATATAAATGACTTTGCAAGATGTTTGATATATAAATCCATAATTGCACTACATTTTGATTTCTAAGCAACAACACAAAAGCTGAAATTAAAAACTTCAGATACAACAAAATAAAGCCATGAGAGTAGTAAATCAAAGCAATAGACACTCCAATACTAGATATACTAGACACATAACAAAATTCACAAAGTGTCAGGTGAAACAACAAGGGAAACATGACAAGCTCAACATTTAGTAATTAATTTCAGTAAAACTGTACAGGAAAAAACAGACTATTTGACAAATGATTTGAAATATATAATAAATTTCCGGTAGAAAAAAAATTGTGAACAAATAAAATAATTTAAAAGAAAAATTATAAAATTCATGAAAGTAGAAAACTAATTTTGTAAATAGTTAATAGAGTATACCTATAGATGTTAATAATGTTTGTAAATGTGTGTTTCAAATAGCCGAGAAGGCTAAATAAACTAATCTATCCATCCACATACGTACCTAGAGTTCTGCTTGATTCATATATGTACCTTGCTCCGCGTTTTGGGGTTAAATGTGGGTTAAATATACTCCGTCAATATTTTTGTCTCAAAGGCATTCAGGTACGCGCCCCGGGGTTCGATTCCCGGTGAAGCAAGATTATAGCGAGTGTTTTCCTTGCAATGTCCCAGTCCCAGTGTGTGACGATGAGAAAATGCACTTCTTAGGTTGACAAGACCGGAATACGGCGTAGGCATGTCTACGTGCTACGTGCCAACTACACGTACCCCCATTAACCCATGGCCGCGAGTGCTTACACACTTCCAAAAGCATTCAGGGCATTTTCTCTGTTTGTGAGCATACATCTCTGTTCCGTATCATCAAATGAGCTGAATTACTTTCTCAGAATAATAATCTAGAATTGTTCTGCCTAGTACATTAACTTTTGTAGCTTTTCCATTGCCCTAGGTTCAGAGATGTCAGGTATAAGATGCCAAGATCATATTTCTTAAGTGGATACTTCAATTTGGAAAAATGATAAGTAACGATTAATTGTTTTGAAACATTTAATTAAGGATTAAATGCGTAGTAATGTATTAAAGAAATGAGATTTGACAGTTTTTAAAAGAAACTTAAATAAATAAATTGATTTCGAAGTACAGTAGGACCTCTCTAATCAGGTTGATTCGATTGATCTATGAAAAGCGTTGTTGGCACAACTTAAAACCGCCGATGCATTTGCCGACATAATCACAGATCGGCCATAGTTGAAGTGCTCTTGCTAACTGGTAGTTTTTTTAAAAATTTTATTTGTTTATTTTTCTTTGGCTTATTTGTATCATATACCCAAAGACAGACAGACTGACAGACACAGAAAGACGGACAGACGGAGAAACGGACAGACAGACGGACGGAGAGACGGGCAGACGGACGTCAATCGATTTCCAATATTAAGGAGACATAAAACATGGATTCTGACTACATAGTGTGTTAGAGGAAGCCATGTAGCACATATAGTAACACGATTTATCCACACAAAAACCAAGATATATCTTGTTCCTGTATGTAGTAGGAACAAGAAAAGGTCTAGCAATACTTTTTCTGACGAAAAATCGCCGTTTTCCCTGCGCAACATTGCAATACTTTCTCTCTACTACGTATGCAGTACGCGATGAAGTAATGTACTGCGGAAGCAAATTGCGAGAAAACAATAATAAGATCGTAATTTGAACAAATTGAAAAATCTATTCGTGCGAACACATATTACATTCTTGGATACAAATTTTCCATTGATCTCGGTATAACGTTGCTGTTGGTACGTTTTGGCGGTGACGAGAATAGAGCTGCTATCTTGTGGTTGGAAAGTAAAACTGTGAGACATCGAGAGCTGTGCTAAGAGTTTCGTTAACTTCCAGTAGATGGCACGCTTTACTTGTGTCAAACGGCGCTTCGTTCGAAAACGAGATAGAGATAGACGCTGATTATCAAATAATGTTGGGAATATATTATTCCGTTTGATTTGATCATTTTTGAAATATTAAACATGTATATTCACCTTTCATGTTATATTTTAGGAACAGTTTTTTATCCGTAAAATTGACATTTTCCGGCCTCTGACCTAAGGATTTGAAAGTCGCCCGCGGGGCCTAAATATGAAATAACGCGCGTTGAGTACAGACTGCTGAATGGTTTATTTCTTTGTTGTTGATTCAAACAGAAATAGGCATATGATATTTCTTTAGTTTAAAAGACGTGAACAAAAAATACGCATCGTAATCATAATTTTTTTTAATATGACGACAGAAAAACATGACAGTGGGTATTTAAAGTCCATTGCTTAAACGTGGATTGTTTTGCAACATTCAGAATGTGTTTCTTGAAATTCGATTATTGAAAAAGCGCACATTACAGAAAATTGCTATTAATCCTCTGTCAGAGGCAAGGGCTAATACTGTATTATATTGTAAAAGCAGAATATTGGAAGGAAGAGTGTGCCGATTGTCGGAATCTATTTAGAAAATTATTTTATATTTATATAAAAAAACATTTAAAGGATAATAGTAAGATTTTGGAAGGGAATATTTCACTTATGAGATCATTTCAAAGCATGAAGTGTTAAGCAATCTCAACAAATTAATATTTATGTCCAGTTTATGTTTGTAACTAAAGCAACATACATTTGTCATTGACTATTTCTAATGAAGAACAAAAAACTTTGAATAATTATTTTGTTATTTGTTCATCAAGTAATCTTCAATGCTCGCAAGGACATTATCAATCCTTAATGCCCGCAAAGGTGTTATTTATTCGGCAACATATCACGTTTCTTTTCAATAAAATATACTAGTAAAGCAAAAAAATCAGAATCTAAATGCTACGCCAAGGGTGGCAAACTGCATTTTCAGAAAATAGTTTTTAGCCTTGACACATAAATATCTTTGAATTATTATTTATTAAATATTTATACAAAATCATAGAATAAAATTCATGTACAACTATTTACAAAATAACTTATTATTTAGCATCAAAGTTCTAAAAGCTTGTTCAGCAGAAATAAAAAAAATAAATAACACTATATCTTTGGTTTCCAACCTAATTAAAAACATGTTGAAAGTAGGAATCACAATGTGAAAATTCCGTTTATGACGCACAGCATTCTAGAAACACTCATTTCTCGCAACATAAATTGGGCACACCGGCAAAATAAATATACGCCTCATGTGGTCCTATGGCAGTGGCGCGGCTAGAACCACGAGAAGTAGTCTTCCATCCACCGGGAATCGTCTAGAGGGACACGCGGTCCAGCAGCTGCACTGGGACGGCCGCTACGCCCTGCAATACACACATACGCAACACATACTTTAAGCTAATGGAATAGGATAAACGTGTGTTAAGATTATAGCTGTAACGATTAGCATGTTTTGTTTGTAGTTGAATTTATAATTTAATCGTGAAATCGTGCAATATTTATAATAATTAATTGTATATTTTTTAGTGTGTTATACAAAGATTTCATTGCAGTATGTAACTTGGCTTCGGGCAACAGAAATAAAACAGCAAAGAAATAGCATTCCGATTAACATTAATACAGTATCAAGAAATACAAATTATTATTATTATTATTATTATTATTATTATTATTATTATTATTATTATTATTATTGTTTTAAAACAATGTTAGCATAATTAATGATCGATTCTCGTGGTGTATTGCTACGACCGGGCTGAAGGAATCTGCTATGTTGGGCTAATTTAGTTGCATGTCTTCAGGAAATAACATCAGTATTCACAAGTTGTAATCGCGCAGACAATCTCGAGACGTATTTTTGCACTTTATACTAATATCTCCTGTTAATATCTCTTTTGCTGGCTACAAAATTATTAATATTTTATTAAATTGAATATTTTGGTCCCATAATTTTTATATTTTATTCTTTCATCTCTGTTTGAACTTTAGCATAAGGAAATAAAATACATTATTTTTCCGTGTTCTGCAGTGTATCCGAAGAATTTGGTCTTCACTACACCCAAAATGGGCGACCAATCAAAATGAGAAACCGCGTTAGGTTGTTCAGAGGTTCAATTGATGTTAGTGCAATGCCTCTGACCAGGAGGTCCTTGGGTTCGAGCCTCGATGATGCCAGAAGTTTCAACGTTAGGTCGACTTCAGCCTCTGTCTGGAGGGAAATTCTAGCGGCTGGCTGCTCCGACGGATACTTTTCCCTTGTTTCACTCAGCAAAACCAGGCAAATACCGGGACAGTGCCCTAACAAACGTAGGGTACGCTCTGAGGAAGGCCACAATACGCTGGCCGAAACGTTACCCACCATGTCAGTGACGCGATAGATAGTGACGTGACAGATAGCCAAGATAGCGGCTCGTCCTGTATAGCCAAGCCAAGGTCCGGCCGCGGAAGCCTACGCAACCAAACGGTCCACAGACCGCGCGCGATGTTTCCTTCCTCTTCCTTATCCTTTCCTCTCCCCTTACTTACACACACCAACACTTAGATGCACACATGCCGGGAGATCAGTCGGGAATTTGAGCTAGTGCCCCGCTAGTGGGAGATACCTGGTTGGGGAAAACCAGATAGCCGACGGCTAGGTCGGCGCTGGATCTTATCATCCGTCGAGGGAAGATCATCGCCACCTCTCACCACAAAAGCATGCACTACACTTACGAACTAATGACCTTAGCAACCCTTGACCTGACGCGCTCGGAAACACTCATTAATTAAAATAAGAATAATAAATAACAGGGGATTATTTCAGTCATAAATCAAAAATTATATTTGAACGATAGACGTTTTGATCTCTTTTGTGAGATTCTCTTTAGTATCTAAAATTACATTGTTACAGACTATAGTGTTATCATTTTAAGCAAAATTTATAAATATTTATATGCTTTTAATACTGAATATGAAAAAACCAGGTTAACAATAGATATATTACAAGTGAATTACCTGTAATTAATTTGGATTATGTCAACCATATTCAATATTTAGTGGTAGTATAAAAAACAATATAGGTTTGTAAAAATAAAGTTTGTAACAAATAACAATATAGTTTCAGATACTGAAGAGGATCTCGCAGAAGAGTTCGAATCGTCTGACGTTGAAATTGAATTATAGACTCATGACAGGAATCATCACCTTTTCTTCATTGTATTTATCCAGTGATCCTCGAATAATTTTAAAATCAGATTGTTCCACTTACAAGGGCAGTGTCCGTGCCAGCGGCGCTCGTGCCACTGCTGCCAATCGCGCGGGGGCCACTCCTTCTGGTCGCCGGGCAGTCGCTGCCAGTGGTGCCAATGGTGCCAGTGGTGGACGTGGGCGGGGCCGCCGTGGGCGCCCTGGGCCTCGTTGCCGGGCTGCTCACGGCGCCGCTCGCACCAGCGCCGGCGCGGGCACGTGGGGGCGCCGGGCTCCACCCCCACAGCAACGCTCGGCCCCGGGTCTTTCTTCTCTGCCATCTCGCCGCAGGATTATCAATCTGAACGAAACACAAGGCTCATTACGTTTAAAGCGGTGACACGTTTTGTAAAGGTTTATGGACAAATTCGTATTTATATTTAAATTAAAAATTGTCGGTTCAAATGTCAGAGTGAAAATGAAACGAATTATACATCTAACGAAAGACCAGAAGCGCTTTTTCTTATGTATCTCACTTAGTTCAATAATTTGATCTGCAATTGTTCACGTTATAATAAGATCTCATAGTATATCATTATATATTATTACTGTATAATTTGCATGTTAGCGATATTATCATATTTATGTAATTAGCTGCCACCGGGTTATACCCAATTGCAGTTTGAATAAATTTATTACTATATTTATTTGTTATTATCATCTTGAAATTTCTACTATTAAAGTATTGGCCTCGCAATAGTTTGGCTCGGACGTACATTTTCAACCTAAATAGCGATCGAAATTAATGCATTCTTCTGACACTTGCTCAACTGACCTCGCTTACACCCGATCCTCACACATTTTCCATATTTATTCTCAAAAGCAAAAATATTCATTCTTAGGGTTTAGAATTCTAATTTCTTAATTTTTTTTCTGCGAGGAAGTGTAAAGCGAGTATTTCATTTCCATTTATGAAATACGATAAAATATAATTTAGAATATCAATTGCTGTCACAGACGAGTGAAATTGAAATAGTAAGTGAAAAAGTAATATTGAAAAAGTGTAGCGAATTCGTCCATTAATTGCACCAACTTAGGAATGGAACCGGTCAGAAAAAAGTATTATAGCAGCGGCACACTCAAACTAAACATGAACATGAAACAATCGTCTTTATTGTGAGTAATGCCACAAAAAGAAACGGTATATCAAAACATTGCATTACTCGCATGTTTCTAGCGTTTGTATGGCTACATATCTCATAAGTACTTACCCACTGAATACGACGAAAATAAAGAATTCACAAAATGAATTTCACAGCGCACAAGCAAACTATTCTCTCGTGCAGGTGAACCGCCAACTGTCGTATCAAGAGCCGGGAGGCGAATGTGCAGGACGTAGACAGCGTGGTTCTTTTTAAAGAGCCGCCACGGCTGACGAAACCGCTGCCTAACAGCGCCGGCTGATGCAAGGACGTGCTCCGGGGCCTCATTGTCAAGGTCACTGCCCCCCCTCCTCTTCCCTCCGCTCAACGCTGCGTTGCGGCAGACTCCCACCTGCTTCCGACGGCGCCTGAGCGCGTCATGTTCCTCCTCTAATCTGCAGATAGCTCTTTCGGAATTGCATCAGCTAATTAGAGATGCGACATCCACTCGACGTTGTTTTTTTTCTTCATAACATCCATGTTTTTATAATATCAACGACGGATTTAACATTGATTTTTTTGAAGCCGATGTTTTAACAGCATTGTTTTGTATTCAATATTTTTACGTGGTTGATATTTTGTTTTGCAATGGAAAAGTTGTCCTCATAATAAAAATCTGCAATAATTTTCAGATATCAATAAATATCCCAGATCCCCAGGCTTAGTAGATACGGCAGCAGTAACCGTGAGCTGCGGATCCTTGATGTTTGTTGGAGATAGCTCTACAGCGAATAGCAAATGGCTATTGTTGCTACATGCATTTACAAGTATATTGAGGATCTCGAAAGCACCGTGAACTTGAAACACCGTTTCTTCGTTACATTCTGTTACGCTGAGGTATTTAGCATTGGGGAGCTTCATTATTTTTAAGGCTTAAGGGGTGATTCCTTTTTTGTTGTTCATGTATGAAAATGCATTCAGTTTCATAATGGTTGATTATTTCAAAATAAAATAAGCGAATAAATATTAGTAGGCTAAATATTATCACGGAAGCTAAGTACAATTATTGAATTGTTTTGCGAAGCGTCGTTGGTAGACAATTTTATACATACTATATTGAACTTGTTACTGTCTGTCAATCAGCCGATTCTCCTCCAAATATGTGATTTCAATCAAATTTGAATAAGTTTAGTTGAACCTTTGTATTCCGCCGTCCAAAGTTAATCAAAATAACTTTACCGCGCGCTATCTTTCCTTCCTCTTCCTTGCCTTTCCTCATCCTTTACACGCTGACTCACATACATACATACATACATACATACATACATACATACATACATACATACATACATACATGCACTGCACTACCATACGGGTACATGCCTCATACACATCGGAAGTTAAAGTTACTTGTCACGGCTAAGGCGGTGCCCTGCCAGAAAACTTTTCGAGTTTTTGAGAAACTTTGTAAGACGCACATGTTCATGCTGTGAATCACATGTATTCAAAACAGCAATGCTGTACACAAATCGCAGATAATGTAAATATTAACGACGCGAGAGAGATGTCAAAAAATTAAAATTCTGTAATTTCTGAAAAAACAAAAGAATAGAGAAAAATGGCATTTATGTCGTCTTATACAGTTAATTTAGCACTATCCCTACCAAAAGTTTCAATAGAAAATTTGCGGGCAGTTTTGAGAATTTTTTATTTTTTTATTTTTTAATATTCCTTATATTTTACTCAATATTGCGAAAAAACTATTAAAATGTTTAAATAAATGTACATTATAATAATAATAATAATAATAATAATAATAATAATAATAATAATAATAATAATAATAATAGAACAATACATGTAAATTCTGTTAGCAACTACATAAAATTTAACAATATTAGTGCATTCTAAATTGTCTAATAGCTAAAAGAACTAATTATGGTGAACAAATTTCATTTGAAGAAAAAAATTATCTTCTATTTCGTAGTTGTAGGAAGACACTGAAAAAACTCCAAACTTTTGCAGTTTTCGAAAATTTAGATTTAACAGTGAAACTCGAACCGATGCCACCTTTACAAGTGTATCTCTCACTCTTTTCTTATTGGGTATTTAAGGAAAACATTTGGAGCAATTTTTGAGAAAATTTGAAAATGACCCAGGGGCTTCATGTAAAGTACCCCCTAAAATTAAAAATATTCAAAAATACTTCTACGAAATTTTTGTAAGTATGCTTCAAAAGATTTAGCTCCTCATATTTTTTGTTGAGTTAAAAAAGATTGTCGAAATAACCATCAATATAATCGTTTTGGTTTTACAGGTTTGACTCACATCGTATGACGTCTGAGTTCTATTGCAGCATCACTACATTTTTTCGCGATCGTTTTTTTTCTCCATTAGGTGTCCTTCGCGCTATTTTGAGAATAGCTTGCAGGGTCCGTCAAATACGTTTGCTGATGCAACCATACTTGACTAAAAGACGCTCGGCCATTGATGTCTCCCCATCCCTCCTCAAAGGGCGGATATTGAAAGTATTTTGGGGGAATGAGGCCATTTCAATGCCCTCCCCCTACCATAAACATTAAATAAATAAAGCATAGAGAATTAAAAACTAGAGTTCGCTTTCTCGTTCTCGTAATTCTACTAAAATATTGCACAGAATCTTAAAACTCCTGTGTAAAAAGTGGGCATCACCGAAAATTACTTTTTATGCACTTTTCATGGTACAAAGATAACTTTTATTACTTTCTAAACATTTGTAAGTTACAAATTAGTTAACTTAACAATACATTTCAAGTTGAAAGAAAAAGATATATATTTTTCATTTGAAATATTATATAATAGGGAATAATTAAAATTCAAAACACAAATGAAAATGCCTTGGGAAAGTGACCAACAAATAACCAAAGACGTGAATTTACAGATCTTTGTGTTACTGGGAGGAAGTTCCAGTCTTGGGAATATGACACTTTAGTGTGTTCAGTAAAGTTCAATGCAAAAGTTCTGTGTTTTTAAACCTACTACTCAATGTTACTACCTACAGTAAACTACTACCAAATGTTATGAAAAACTTTCACTCTAATACAATGTTTAACAAACACCATTGCTAATTAATTTGCTTTTAGTATGCTTAATTAATATCCTAAAACTTGCTCTCAAGAGGTTAAATTTATTTTGACAAAACTATCGCAAATAAATGATTCTATCTAATTACTGTGTATTTTATTCTTTAATTCACTTGGTAGTTTTCATCCCATCTTCAATTAACCCCTCAGTAATAGTCGTGAAATATGCAATCTCAATCAAATTTCCTTACTAAAACTCCCATATTTAACATACATCCCACCAAATAGTTTTCATTTCAATATTGCTCAAATAAACTCTTTCCTTTTTTGTATAATAATTCGGAAAAGACTGTCCTAAAATATACAGATGGGTGCCTATTCTGTTAGCAGTTGTCAATTTGTTCTGTACTATCAACTTCATAGCAAATAAATTATCAGTGTAAATATGCAATATTTCGAATATGAAGTAGATTGTAAATTTTTAAAACACTGTTTTCTAACACAGTGTACTTTTTCGGAGCTTGAATGCAAACCATCATTTTTTTTTTTCATTTAATGACATACATGCTTGTGTCATCTTATATGTTTTGTTTAATTTATATTCATTTTTCAGCATTCTTCTGAGAATTTCCTCTTTCTCTAGGTTCCCTCTTCTTCACTTAGTCTACAATATTATTTTATAATAATGTCTTCCGACTTGTTTTTATATTTTTTAATGTTCAATTATAATATCAGATTATAGCAGAGACCCCAAAATTTCATCTCTGTTATTTACAACTTTTCTAAATTTGCTCTGATGCTTCCCACACTTTCAGCTTCATACTACTTTCAAAAATTGTTTTGTATATTCTGTGTTTTGTTACTTTCTTGCCTCACAATGCACTTACATAGTAAAGAGAAAGTATTATAATGCTGTGGCAGAAATAGTCAGTTTTTTGACAGATAATCAGTTCAATTAATGGAGGGGGGAGCATCATGCAAAAATAGAAAATGAATTATATGTTCAATACCGGTGTATATCTTTTGTGAGATTTTATATGCACTTTTTATACAAATTCTAAATTTCAGAGTTTATAAATATTGAACAGAATTACTATTCATATTCATTGTAAATATGAACTAGTGGAGCAAAAACAGCAAGCACTTTCTTCCCCATATTTTCACACAAAATTATGAGAAAAGCACTCAAATTTTCGAAATTTTGAAGGAAGAGATTTCATTAAGGCAAAAAATCTTTATCTTCAATATTTTAGTTCTAGGAAGACTCTGAAATAATTTTGAACTTATGCGATTTTCAAAAACTCAGGGTTTTTATTGAAAATGAGACCATCACCATTCTCTTAAATGTCCTTCACACTATTCTACAACGAAATTTAACAAAAAACAATGGAGCATTTTTTTTTAAAATTTTGAGAATGACCCAGGTGTTTCATGTAAAGTACGTCCAAAAATTAAAATACCGGTTTCAAATTCATGGGCAGAGACGTCAGTCTGATCGATTGGGGAATATAAGTTTTGGAGAAAAGATGCTGAACGGAGATAATATGACCCCTTGGTCATGGTAACAAAAAAGTGGGTAAATTTTGTTCCTAATTTACATCCCCTCAACACCTCTTTAAACAGGCTAGCCACCTGAAGCAGACCACAACAAAACACATACTAACATTCAGTAATAATTATTTACTCATTAATTACTATAATTTAAAATTAATTGCATCTGCCCGTTTGTGAAAAATCAAGGGGCAGGTAGTTTCAGACTGAAACTAGGTAGCCAATTACCTAGCTCTGATCTTCATTTAGACCAACTAGTTTTAACTTGAAGTTTTTATGATTATATTGATAAATCATGCTTATTGATTTGGGTTTATAATTGATAATGTTCAGATTATTTAATATATTAAAGATATGTCTGTAAAATATCGACTTATTATTAATCTTTTCATTAAATGTTAGCCCATGTAAAGTGAGGCACTTGTGTTTTTTCTTAAAACAATTTTCTGTTATTTTTTTCTATTTCCTTTTATTTGAATTTATTCTACACATGACAAATGCAAAAATTGTAAAAAAGCAAAAATAAAAATTATTACAAACTTTTAAAAAGATTCGTCAAATCTACCTGTATTTTGGAGTAACCTTCAAATGTGCAAAAATATGTAAAATAAAATCTGCAGTAAACATCAAATAAGATTTTTCATAAAGAAATTTGATCATTTTCTAAATAACTTCAGTCTCATTAATATGATGAGAATTGTTTTCTGTTTAAACAACAATAATTAATATTCTGGTACTTCATTTAAACATCATTTTACATAGTGAGAGAAATAAAATACTTCCTACATAAAATTTATATAAATATTAATACAATTAATAGATAAACTGAATGTTTTGTTTTGCCTTTCATAATATAATTTAAATTACTATTACCCCTTATACCTAATATCATATGAAACACCAAATAAAATCAATCTGATGTTCTGAATTGAGATGAATGTTTCAAACTCTATGTATTAATATGTAATCTATTTAAATTTGTGAGACACACATTTACCAAAATTAGCAGTAAATATGTTTATTTTCTTTCAGACCTGCCCACTCAACACAACGATACAGAAGATATTAAATTTTAAAAAGTTGTCCTGAAAATGGTCACTTACAAAACACTCTGCAGATGCTAAAAATAAACAATAGGACCACCATACCACCACATAAAACTACTCATAAACACAGAATGAGACAGAGATATGGCCTATCACCCAGCTTTACCACATATTATAAGTTATACATATACTTATTGTGAAGTCATGAAAACAAGGAAATTCCTAAATAAAAACAAGCAATACAAACAATCCTGTTTTGCAGATGATCAAATGATACTGGCACAGTCAGAAAATAAATTGCAAATTCCTGCCCACGAATTAAATAAATCTCGTTGAAGGAAATCAAAGAAGTGGCCTTCTACGGAAAGGCCCCAAGACAAGTTAAGATTGACATTGACGAGAAATTGATTGTGTCAAGTCATGTTGTCATCATCATCATCATCATCAACATCATAATCATCATCATCAACATCATCATCAAGGTATGTATTTAGGCAAAATTAGGCAAAATTCTCAAGATCTGAAAGCAGATAATTTTGAAATAGGCCTACAATAAAATAAGTGACATAGTTAAAATGCATTTTGAAAACCTGGACTCAGAAAACCAAATTAAGGTTTCACTATATGACAACCAAGCTTTTGTGCTATAACTTTTTATATCACTAATTCAGAAAACAATCTTCAAATAGAGGAATAATTACCAGAGGCAGGCAGCATCTTAAATGAAGTTCCTTAGCTGTTCTAAGAAACCTCATTTGGCTGTTCTAGACTGAATTGGCAGAGGAACAAAGAGATGAGGAAAGTACTCAAAACATCAAACATTACAGAGGAAGGTTAAAAGAATCAGGAGAAGCTAGTGGACTCTAGCTTCAGTGCGTTGAGGAAAATTGACATTTCTTGCCATATTTCAATAATTTATTTGCAACATGTTCCATATTATTTGTTTTAAGAAGTCTTTCAAAATTAGCTAGCACATAACAATATTTAGAGTTGAGGGCACTTTCACATTTGAACATTCAAAAGAGTGCTTTGTAACCCACTGCTTTCAAAATAGCCAGAACTTACTTTCAGCATCACAATAGGCTTACTATTTAATTTATTTTATAAACATGATTGTTATCAAGAATGATCTTGTTGTACAGCAAAAATTATATCCATTGATTGTTTTTTTTCAGTAACTTAAACATTTGATCAATACATTATTTTCACTAATTTAATTTTTTTTTAATATAAATATTATTCCACATTTGATGCTTTATTTTAAATATTTGTAGTCCGTAGTATGTGCATTTTTAGGCATATGTTATTTTATATCAATCCTAACCATGAAAATGAGGTTTATTTACTTGTTCTTCATTATCCTCCTTTGGATTTTAGGTGAAATGAGGGAGATGAGGGAGTGAAATGAGGAAGATGCATGGCACACTGAAAATTTTCATTTTAGTCTCCTGAAAATGTGATGATTTGAAGGAAATGTAACAATCAAGGCACTAATTAATGCAGAGGTTTTTCAAATGTCAGTACTATGATAGGGTATTCAAGAACAGTGCCATTGCAAGGATCAGTGCCCAGGACCAGTGCGAGAATAGTACAATTCCATCTTACTCCCAGGACAATCCTACTGTCTCTGCTATTTAGGCTGTGTTAAACTGAAGCAATTTACAGTTTTTGGCACTTTTCATTTATACTTTATATTTATTTCCCTTCAAATTACCGTAATTCTTGCGGAACCATGAATGTCAATGCAAGAGACGGAAAAGAGGAACCATTATGCCTTATCATTAGAGATCTTTATCATTAATGCCTTATCACGAGTGAACTTTAAGCACTGTCTTTATCTCATACTATCTCTAAAAAAGAAGGAAAAAAGGCACTTAAACTGCTAAAGAGGCATAATAAAATTGATTTTTTAAAACATGAATTCATATAATACAATTTAACCCAACAGTAGAGAACAATGGATTTCACAGCAGTTTCAGATTACCTAAAACATCTAAATGTTTTCTAAATTTTCTGTGGTTAAATTGTACCATCTGTCAGGCAAAATATCCATTAATTGAGAGAAAGAACTTTCAAGGTTGACCGAGGTTACTAGAGCAAATCTTAAACTTTCAAGGATTATTGTCTGCAGCTATTGTCACCCTCTAGAATTTTTGAAATATCTTTAAGTTGTTTTAGAACAGCTTAGAGAAAATCCTCTTTAACATTTTTCTGCTACCAAGAATCCTTTTTCTCAAGGCATTTCTGTGGTCAGAGATCAGCATAATCGAAAATTTCTATAAAATCAGAGCTGTCTAAGTTGAATGATGTCATTTGACAAAAAAATGAAATAGACTGTAATAAAAATGAGATTATTATTTATTTCTAAAATGTCATGGTTTCTTTTCTAATACAAATGATTCTTCACCCTCAATTGTTGACCATAGGCATATACCTATTTTTGAAACATTTTAGGAGTAAACAGACACTGAAAATAAACATCTCTTTTTTTTCTGCCACACTGTGAAATGCATGAGCTACATCTGTCACATGAAGCATAGTTGGGAACAAAACTTGCTAAGCTTTTACTGCTCTTTTCATTCACGGTTTATCAGATTAAAAGAGAAACCATATTGTTGAATTGAATATAATGGAGCCTTATTTACTCCAAGGATATTGTAAATAACTGTTCAATAGTTGAGAAAATTGATTTTTTCTAAACATTCAACAGTGAACTAAAATACTTCATTGATTAGCTTTCTAAAGAAGAGTTCACAGGAGTTACGTCTGCTAGAAAATTACCTGTTGCATCCTGTGGATCCTGTGGACCTGGGGATCTTACCCAAATCTTCACATTAGTTATATTTCAACTTTTCTTATCATTGCATCATAACACTGATGCAATATCTACACAAAGTGGATTCACTTGGCACAATTTTGTTTGTGTATTTTTACAAAATATGTCATGATGGATATTTCAAACTTCTCCCCTCTATGACATTGGTTCTGAAAAGATAGGGAGAACAGATAATATTATTTGCCACCATGCTAAAAAGCAAAACAATAATCAGCCAATATCGTTAGCAGAAAAATATTTTTCACACTTTATTTCCATTGCTGTTCATGAGCGTGAGGAGCAATTTAACAGGAAGAAAATAATAAAATATGTTTTTCATGATAATAGTTGTGATAAAATATTTCACTCCTCACCATTTATGAAACTGTTTACATTTAAAATGAAGTATTAATTTATTTTTAAATGTTTTAAATTTTAACAAGGAATACAAAACATAAATTTAGACAAAAATAGGCATTTATTTTTTAAAATAAGCAAAATTGAAAATTGCTGTTGGAACCGCAAAGATGTAATTCATTAAGACCTCTAATGTTTCAGCTATCTTTTTTTAGCTATCCAATATTTCAGGGAATCTGTTTTTTGCTAATATGCTTGAAACACAGCACATAGGGGTTTAATGTCTATTTTATAGAACCTTCAATAATCTACGTTATGAGTAAAATTGACCATTTTATTACATACATGGCTAAAAATATGCTTATCAATACTGAATCTATTATCTGAATGACATTCTACACCATTTACTGTCTTAGCAATAATGCTCAGAATTTTCTGTAGCTTTATAAACTCATCCTTACACTAAAAAAATTTGCATTCTAATTAATTAATTTCTTAGACTTTTTATATGAAAATACAAATTATATATACCAAAATTATTTTATAAGATCATCAGCATGATGTAACCTCATCACGAAATTATACTAAACATATTTTTTTCTGATTCTTAAATTTGGAATTACCTTTCAAATTCAAATCCCAGAATCAGTATTATCTTCATTTTCTTGTATTCAAATTAAAAAAATTGCCTGCAAGCCCTTCAGTTGTCACTAAATGGTTGGGTTACTCAGCTAATCATTTTTTTAAATTTAAGAGGATAAAATGTTTTATGAACTTTTATCTTATCAGGGTATCATTAACATAGTACTCCATTCACAAAATTATCACTATTGAAACTTACATCCAAATTAGAAGATATTCCAATACCTATGAAACACAATCATCTGAAGAAAATGCACTGTTCTATATTAGGCTTTCAGGAAGAACACCTTAGTAACCTGGGTTTTCAAAATGAACAAATAGTCATGTTCTCATCAGCACAGTGATAACACAGTAACTGAAGAATTAAAAAAAAATGTCTGAAGATGTAATATTTAATAAGAAAATATAATCTGTAACACACACTATAAATCAAATGACTAAACATTATACAATAAGGAGAAAAAACGAAAGATAACATCTTGCTTTTCTCGACCATATTCTGGATGTTGCATAGGTAAGTGCATTTTCAAATACTACACCATTGCTCATGACAAAACAAAATTCAATGCAGGGAATTAATTGTACATGACCGATATATCAATTAGTACTTCCAAAAATGGCCATCTTCAAATGGGCTTTTAAAGAGCTCAAACAAAACAGTGATGGAAAAAACAACATAACTAGGAGTCTAAGTAAAGGTTCCAAATTTCAAAGATAATGAAAAATAAATACAGATGCTGTGTATGCCACATATACATGATATCTTCAATTTTGAAATATTTAGCAAAATAATGTAAGTAGTGTAGTAATGTGATATGTTTCATAGAGTTGCAATATATTATATTTAATGTAAGTTGCTACCAAATATTTCTACAAAGTATTTTCATGTTCATAGCTTTATGAAATTCCACTTAAATTTCACAATCCTGATCAAATATTTAAAAAATCTGCTTAATTTATTTTCTTTATTAATAAGAAATTATCCAAAATGATTATTTAAAATTATGACATGCATAGAGAAGCAATAAAGTCAGAAAAAAAGCCTATTAATTCAAAATCATATCAACATAATTAACGACAGTTTTTGCTTTTTTTTTTCCATTAGTTATATGCCTCGGCCTATGAGATCCACATAGTGCAGTCCAGTAGTAATGGGTAGTCTTCACAACTTCATGATACATTGTATACCACAATACACAGAATAAAGGCTGGGAAGTCTTGGATAGAACACTAAATGAAGAATGGAGTGTTCACTAATTTTCTGTTGAGAAAGGAAAAGGACATCAAAATGACATCAAAAGAAGTGTGAATCTCTTCAGAATTTTAGTTTAAGTCAATGGTAATTTTTTTATTGACTTAGAGAAGTTGGCAAGGGAGCATGTGGTACATTGAAAAGTTTCAATTTATGTTGCAACTATTCTTGAATTCAACAATGTATTCTCACAATACATAGCTCAGTAGTGATGGCAAGCAATGAGTTTAATGGTCCTCATTGTTACGAAAGAAACAGTGAGAATGCAGGGGATCCCTACATTTACTGGTCAGTTCAGAAGCATCTTCATATATATATATATTAATTTCCCATGCACATTTAACTTTTTAACAAATGAAGGGTAACAAAACAATTCTGAGTAAAACATGTTATTATTTTACCATCTGAATACTATAAAATTAATAAATATCATTATACCATGTTATACCAAAAGCGGCTTTAGAAAAAAATGAAATTAGAATAAAACTTTGGATTGCACTTGAAAATACTGTGGGAAGTGGGGTCATGTCCTTCTACCAACAACACCGGAGTTTCCTACTTACGTCTTGCAGAATACTGATTTAAACCTGTTCTTAAGATTCAACATTTGCTTCCTCTTGATGCCAAAATACATACACACATTTTTTACCAAAAAGTTTACCACTGATATTGATTCAGATGATTCTGACTGATTTGTTGTTACTAAAAGAAGGAATGGCAGGAAGAAAATTCATGTAAATGAATGAAATACTTTTTGATATCAAATTATGTACAAAAGAAGCAAAATAACAATGTTGTTAATTTATTGCTTAATTAATTACTGTTAATCAACATGTAAGTGTTAATACTGTTAATGTTAATAGTTGAAGTAATTTTACTATTACAAATCATGATAAAGATTCATTCTTTTAGACATTAAAAAGTTAATTTTCATAAACTTGCATGTAAAACAGGAATAACACTGAAAAATTGTTTTATCATCCCAAAAACTAAGCTAAATTGTTATGCAAAAGAAATTTTGAATTAAAGGGAACGAGGAAGTATATCTTTGATATATTCTGGTCTCTTCAAATTTACATTGTTCATGGAATTGAAGTGAATGATTTTTTTATAATTTTGAATTTACTGTTAACTAAATAAGAAAAAGATTTTCTCTGAGAATCAGGAAGAAGAGCTATACTTGCTTATTATTTTTTTAAAAAAAAGAACTACTTTATAAACCTTTTATATGTTTAACATATGGTATAAATATTACTTATGTTTGGAAAAATGAATAACCATAACTAAGTTTTATTAGCCCAATGCATTATTTATTGATATCTACAAAGTTATTAGATTAATTTAAACTCATTAAATTTAATTATGAAAAGGGTAGTACACCTTGGCAATAAAGCACTATTTTTCAAACATTTTGTTCCTAATAATTTTTGTATCTTACAAAGTTTTACAATTGAAATAGTGTCATTGTTTTATCGTACATTATAGTATTTGTTTATCAAGGATCATTTAACAAGATTATTCTCATGAGGTTCAGGCTCACAAGTTCTTTTACCAAACACAAGCATGGATTCTGTGTATTTTGAAAGGGAAGAAAAGGCTTTTAAAGTCAAATGGGCCAGAACACAACAATGGGCAAAGGGGCTCTTGACTTATATTTTGCTCAGTCCATCATAGAATGCTTCTGTCATTGTAACTTGAATTTACAAGGTGGGAAGCATTTTCCTTCAAAATTTACACACTTCAAGCTAATCAGAAATACATACTTAAGAACCACATGTTAATCGCATTAGAGGTTGTCAAAAAATTACGTAACTCTAGAGGGAGAGGGGTTTGAGGCAGTATGACACTGCATTGCATAGGGGCAGGGAGTTTTGGTTTAGAATTATGTAATAATGAATTTTTTTTTCAACATTTCCTGAAATGGTTCTGTTTTTCTGACTTACACTAAAATAATATATAATTAATTTGTTTTAAAAATATAAATAAATTAAAGTTATTATGTATACATTTTTACAATAAATGGAAATATTTTTTCATCATTATTTTATTAAATCTGTAAGATTACAAAGAAGATATTCACAACTGATCTATAGTGTATTCTACAATTCAATTGAATTGGTGCAGTAGACTAGCCAATTATATTACGACGCCATGACGGCGTGTGCACAACTTGTGATAAACTTTCAAGTCTCTGCGTCCTTTCTTCACTTACAAATTGCCCCTGAATTTTATTGTTAGGTGCGGTGGCCATCAGCAACTAATTCCGACTATAATTAGCATACATTTTAATAGGTAACATAAATCAAATTCATACAAATTATTTTTATAATTTACAAATAAATTTCACTTCTCGTAAATGGTGGGAGGTGTGTCGCAAGCATTACGAAATTATATAGGGGGCGGGGGGGGGGGTCAGGCGCCCGTTTCAGATGCGTTACAGGAGGAGGAAAGGTTACGCAAAATACTCCAACTTGCGTTACGTTATATAACGGACGATTTCACGCATTGCCAACTTCGGGATTATTACGTTTAACCTGCAGATTTTAAGGAAGATCTTTTCCTCTTTCTTTATGCGTTCAAGTTTATTTATTCGTAACTATACTATTATGTACAAATATGGACGTATCGTACATGCATGCCCCGAATATAGATGTACTCTTTTTTGCACAAAGTGATTTCTTCAAAAACTCTGACTCAGCAGAACAACGAGCGACATACTCTGCCACTTGGAAAATCTACTTCACGGACCCTCCCAGTATTTCAATCATTTGTACTTTGTCAAGTAGTGTCAACCTTACTCACTTGTTTCAAAGCCATCAATCACAGCACTTAATGGAAGACTTGACGCCTAAGCACAGGAATTGCACGAAAATACTACGGCGTCCCGCAAGTCTCAAGCACATAGTCACACGTGTCGTACAAGGGCAAGGCAAGGCCGTTCCGAGGGTCACTGCAAACGCGAGAGTCACCCAGCAGTGATTTCGAAATGCCGTACCCGCTGCTGGCGAAGCAATGGTTTAAATGGAGGTATTCGCACGAGTAGCGCAGTGGCGCTGCTGTGGCGGATAGTGACGAACTACCGCCTCCAGCGGCACAAACGCGCTTCCGATTCACCGCCAGCAGAACTCAGAGCAGCCTTCTCAATTAGACCACCCGGAAGCGCCATTGAGTTTAGGGCCCCTTCACATTGACACATCCAGAAGCGCTTCTTAGTAGGGCATCTGCTGGAAAAACATTGATTTAAATGGAAATATCTGACGGGCGTCGTTGTTGTAGGGTTTAGTGGCGCACTCTCGCCTCCAGCAGCGCACACGCGCTTCCGCTCCACCTCCAGGAGGACAATTCTAAATGGCAGCCTTCACATTAGGCCACACGAATACGCCACTGAGCATACTAGGTTGACTGCTATGCAACAGTCTGCGTCCACAGCGGTGTCTGACGAATCCTTCCTTTCCCACGGTGAGTGGCGCTGATCGGTGGCTGCGTTGCGAAGGGGTCGAGCGCTTCAGGACGGCTTTGCGTGAAGGCGCGCGCGCGGACGCCGACGCCGTGTGCGAGTGGACTCATTCCAGCATGGGCTGCGGCCGGTGGACGCGCACCAGCCAGACCACCCCGCGGCACACCGCCATGGCCACCAGGAAGAACAGCCCTCCGGCCAGCGAGAAGCGGCCGGCGCCCTTGCCCCACGGCGCCACGTCGAACACCCACGGCGGCGCCCACGCCCCCGAGTGCGAGCAGCACGCTGCGGACACGAAAGCTGTGAAACACCTGCCAATGGAACGCCTTCGCTTTCTTAAGATTGAATCACTCATTGACATTCCCTAGCTGTGGTAATTAGTATTTTGAGTGCAGGGGTGTCCAATTTGCAAAACCTCAAAGGCCACAACTAAAACCTTTAATCGGGTTTCGTGTCAATTTACTGACAATTCTTTACAATTGACAGTACTCAGGCAATCCACACCTGACTTCCCGTATTGTTGATCTTTGCAACTGGCCCGGCTGCTCAAATGAGGGGTGGATGAACCATGTGTGATTTCACGCTTAACGTATAGAAACACTTTGGGATGATTTTGAATTAATGAATTTACTTGAAACCAATCTTAAAACTAAACTTCACCTATTCTTACACTGAGGGGTGTTGATGCCGACAGGGCTCGTGCGCTAGGTGCGAAATATTGTCGCCCGACATGGATGCAAGGGTCACTTTTGACTAATAACCTTTCGCGGGCCACAATAAATAGCACCGCGAGTCGCGAGTTGGACAACCCTGCGTTAGTGCACAAATGTTTTATCCTGTAGGCCGAGTTCCTCCTCCCACTGGGTGTTGAGATCAGGGGCCGACCAACACGTCGACTTGCGGGAGGTTTACTCTCCAGGTATCTCCCCCATCGCGGCACCGCAGCAAACTCTAGTATCCCGGCGTGTGTAGAAGTTTAGTGCATGTAAGTGTGAATAAGGGGAGGGGATAGGAAGAGGAAGGAAAGATCGCGGGCGGTCCGTGGCCCGTTTGTGAGGTATTCGCCAGGTGTTGATCGAAAAAAACACTGAAAACTACGGACCGGAGCAGCCGGCCGCTAGACTTTTCCTCCTCACAGCGACTGAATTCGACCTCGTGTATGAAAGTCCTCCACCGTCGGGACTCGAACCCGAGGACCTCTGTGTCAGAGGCAGCGCATTGATGGGGGGCGTGGCCCTACTTACGCGCTCGTTTGCCGCGCCGCGCCTGCCGCGGCTGCCACATCTGCCAGGGCGCGGGCCAGGCCGGGCCGGCCTGGGCGCCGCCGCAGCACGCGTGCTCGCTCCACACGTGGTAGTGGTGCTCGTGCACGTGGTAGTGGCGCACGGCGCCCGAGGGGAAGTCCCCGGGCAGTGACAGGCGGCGCAGGTGAGGCACCGCCTCGGCCGCCGCCGCCGCCTCCGCCTCCGCCCCCGCGGTCGGGGCCCTGGCGGCGGGGGCGGACTCGGGGGCGGGCCCCGCCGCCGGTGCGCTCGCCTCTTCCTCTGCGGACATCGCTACTCCTGGAAGGAAGGAATTTCATATTCAATTTGGCTCTTTCCTTTGTGGATAGCCCACCAAGCATCCTAGTTACAAAGTTGACATGTAAAGGAATACAGAAGCAGGTGGATAACAGATGCTCCTAAAAAGACTGCTCTTTCATTTTTTCCGGGTAGGACCTCTTTGATGCAAGGAGTGTCGGGAGAACGCGCATAAGAGTGAGGGCAGCTACAAATTTTTGCTGTAGGAAAAAGCACACCACCAGCATTAATCATAATGAATGATGAATTCAATTTTTGATCGCCCAATTTTTTATAACCCGATTTTTTATCACCCAATTTTTTTATCGCCCAATTTTTTATCACCCGATTTTTTTATCACCCAATTTTTTAAAAACTATCTTTCTCTGTGCCTTACCATTGCTCTCAGGCCTTAATTTTCTTAGAAATCCCTTTAAATAAAACGCATTTTTCGACCCTTCAACCAATAAAAACAAAAATATTTGTAATAATTAATTTTACTAATATTTCTTATAAAAATACTCGATATCGGCGCAGTACATCTTTTTGTATTACATTAATCTAGTTTGAGCCAACCTTTTTTGTGCATTGCAATTTTTGTACATGCTTTCAATTTTTGTGCAAGACGTAATTAAACGAATAAAAAAATACACCATAGACGCCACAAATAAATAATTTTAAATTTAAAAAAATCGCGCATGAAGATGTTCAGTGACGTAACGAAAGGGATGTGTGTTTGAGAGGCAATAGGGTTTCAGCCCTCCAGAGTCGATGACTCATAATCTCAAATATAGGTTTACGAATTTTTTGTAGTAACAATAGTAATTTAATATCTCAATTTAATACATTAAGTATAAACATACGTAAGTATAAACATGAGTATACGTAATAAGTATAAATGAACAAATAAAAATATAAATTTAACTTAATCAAAAATGATAAACTCTTTATAACAAAACATCATGCTGGCTGGAAACTGTTCCTAAAGTTCCCTCACTCTTCCCACAAAAAGTCCTGGTCACGTCACTATATATAGAAAGTTTAATTTTAGATTTTAAAAGTATAGACCCATACCGCAGTGTAAATGAAACTTTTTCTGTTCCAAATTAAATATTTTATGGGCGTTCTTAACCATGATCATATTATAAGTATTTGTGTTACGGTTCAGTTAGTATCATTACAAAAATGCAGGATATTTGTGTTGACACTACTCCTTACTAAGCTACCTGTTATATCTGGACATTTTTTTGTTTTCATTTGCCAGAAGTGAGAGGAGTGTGTGTGTGTGTGTGGGGGGGGGGATACTTCGACGACAATTCTAACAATTCTGTAGCTCATTTTTCGATGTTAAATAGTTTCTATTACAAGGTAGAGAACATTTCTGGTCATTAGCTTTTGTCAACAACGCTCGTCGCAATCATTTACTCACAATTCAACTAATGCTAGTATTGGCCGTCCATAAATTATTCTAGTAATGTTAGGGGCTCTCCATAAATTACGTAACGCAAATTTGGAGTATTTTGAATACCCCCTCTCTCCTCCTGTAACGAACCTGCAACGCGCGCTTGAACCACTCTCTAATAATTACGCAATGGTTGCAATAAAACCCCTCTACAATTACCATACGTAAAAAACAAATTGTATGGCAGAAATAAACGCGTTGTATTAATTTGCGTTAATTATTCAAAGGTACGCTAGTTAAAGTCAGATATAGTTTGTGATGCTGATTGTACATAACAATAAGAATGAGGAGAATTTTTGAACGAAGGCACGTAGGTGAGAACATTGCCGACAACGCACACGCCGTCGAGGAAAACGTATGGGTTCCTTGTTAACTTAACTAATTTAATTGCATTCTCAAATATACTATAGATCAGTTTTGAATATTTTCTTCGTAATGCAACAGATTCAATCAATACATCATGGATGAAAAATGTTTACATTTATTGTAACAGTTTATACATCATTACTTATTTAAGTTATTACATTATGAAATGGTATTGTTAATATGTTAATGTTTTAGTATAATAGTAAATAAAGAGAATTTCAGCCAATTTGAAAATTTTTAAAAAGAAATCTCAGCAATACATAACACAAAACAATGACCCACCCTTCCCCTATGTAACGCAGCGTTACGGTGCCTCAACCCCCTTTTTAGCGTTACGTAATTTATGGACGACCTCTAAAGGCTGAGGCGTATCTACGGTATGGCAGACACGGCACGTGCCATGGGCGCCACTCGCAAGGGGCGCTATTTAGAGTACACCCCGTAAACCAAATTACTCTTGTTTAAAGTAACCTGACAGGTTCCGCAAATTCTAAGCTTGTCAGGGGCGCCTGAATACACCGAAAAAAAAAGAACCCTTGCAGTATTCCAGATCCAAGATACTGTAACAAATTCTTCCAACGGTTCTTTTTTTCGGTATACATACGCCTCTGCCTAAAAGAGGGTGTAAGTATTCCGGGACTCAAGAAACCGTGCGCGCATAATTCAGCGTCTTCTTACCCAAGCTATGAGAACCGAATCCTTCCTCCGCTTGCTCCGGGTCGCGGCGCTGCCAGTGCCTGTTCCGCCGTCCCGCTCCTGCTCGCGACTCGCTGTGCGTCGGCGGGCGTCCGCGGGCTGCTATATGTGGCCCCGCGCGGTAGCAGCAGCGACCGCGGAGGCGTCTGATGCAACGCTGCGGCAACGCGGGTCAGGGTCCGAACTCCTGCCGCTCCTCTCCACGCCCACGCGCCCGAGATAAGGCCGCGCACCTGAGCCCGGCTGCCGGAGAATTCGCGGGATGCGTTCTGCAATGTGTGCATCTAGGCGCCAAATAGCAGTGCAGACAGTAATTTTTTAATAACTAGCTCTTTCGCCAAAAACGGAGGAGACGTAAAATCTTTGAATGGTTTATTCCTTTTTACTTTCTCGCTTTCTGCAGTTTTAGAGAAAATATTATAATGCCGCGAGGAAAATGTCAGCGAATTTTGAATTGATGCCTTATTTCACGAGGAGAGATTCAGGCCCTCAGGTCCGCTCTTCCGTCTGACCACGGAACTTTCGCCTCTTCACCAACTAGCGGAGAAAGAAGGTATTTCTTGGGCAACGAAACGGTGATTTGAATTTAACTCAGAGGCTTCCTTTAGGCTTGAGGATCTTTTACATGCAGTAAATCTACTAACATGGGACAGCCGGCTTTATTTCCCCTCCGAAGGAAGGCGTACGAAGGATTTTCTCGCCCTTAAAAATCCAGGGCTTCGATCGGGTTTAAACCCGCCAACTTGGGTTTAACAGTCCGATACGCTAATCGTTACACTATCGCCGTCACCGGCAATAAGAATTTTCGACAGAAAAAATCTTATTACCGGACCCTGGTAACGAAAACGTGGATAAATCCTGTCCATATACATAGTAATTTACTTCTTCCAACACATCGTGTAATCCAAATCTATATTTTCAGGGGCCTTGATACCGAAAAATCAATTGATGACAAAGCATGTCTGCCCGTCTATGAACAACGCTAGTGACTAAACCATATGCAGGAGTTTCGTCAAAGTCGATATTCCACAGTCGATTTGGCTGATGTCACGGACCTTTGAACTTAAAAAAATATTTTAATTTTGGAAGATACTTTACATGAAACACATGGTTCATTTTAAAAATTTTCAAATAAATGGAGCAGCATTTTTATATTAGATTTTGACTTCCGAGAGCGTAAAGAACGCTAATGAGATTGGTACAGGTTGATTTTTTGTTGAAATCCGGGGAATTCGCGAGAAGCGCTCTGCAGCATGGGTCTCCATGCCCCAAGCTTGTCTCATCAGTAGAGACCGGATTATACGCAAGCGTTTTCTAAAAAAATATGCGCATATAAATTCAGTATTTTCTTCTAAAATGTGCATGGCAAGTTGAGATTTATCCAAAAATTATATGCAAATATGCAGGAAATAAAACTTCTGAAAATATGAATGAAAACAACCATATTAATAATTTTGCCATGAAGTACATTAATTATTAAATACAACTTTTAACCAATGGTTACCTATTAATGTCTTCACCAGACACCTTAACAATTTGCAAAGCAACATGTTTTTGAAAATTGTCAGCCAGATAATTACTTCTCATATGAAAATGTTCTTTCAACATCTACCAATGTTACTGGGTAATTTTTAAATTGTGCTATTAAAGAAGGTGCCATATGTAGACCAACAATTTCCCCTGAAAGAACCTTCTTGTTGTTGCAACCTACTTGAACCGGTACATTGTCCTTGTTGCAAGTATTGAATAGTCGGAATTTTCTGTTGTCATTTCTGGAAGATATTATTGGTGTCCCTAACAATGGAATAAACGAAAACAACTTACTAAGAAATCTCCCCTGAAATTTGTAAGTCGGATTTCTTCAAACAGTAATAATATGCTGATATACGCCAGATTCTTAAAAATTTTCAATTATCTAAAAAAATATGCATGCATATGCAACATGCATGTAATCCGTTCTCTACTGATCCGGTAGAGACGGTAGAGTTTTGCACTTGCCAAGAACGCGAAATGTTAACGCGAAATGAAACGCTGAAAAACACAGTAATTGTGTTCACGGTCGGTCGGTGCTGTGTATTTCTGGAGGTTTTCAATCTGAGATAAAACGCGAAACCGATCGCAAAATGTGAAATCACGTGCAAAGTGGTCGTGAATCTGAGATATAATTGCTAAATTGCATTTTATGGCGTCCTTCGTGTTCACTTTCTTACTACGGATGCGACATCGACAACAACATAGCATCTTTTGAAAACATTTAATTTGAGAGAGGCCGTGTGCATTAATTTATAATTAACATTTAACTGTCAAAACAAAGAAAAAAATAATAAAAAAATTTAAAACTAGTAGTGCTCCAACACATACTTTCTCGCGTTATTTGAAACAGCTAAGTAATACTGAAATATTGCATTGCGCTACTAACACCTCAGCCATTATTTCAAAACGTCCAATTCAACCAAGAAGTGAACAGCGAACTGTTGCCAGCGCAGCGTTATCAAAACTTATGTGCATTCGCTTAGCTAACAATATCAATACAGTAATTAGAATATATGCAATTGGTATCAAATTAATTTCGAAAATTCGTGAGATGGCTTTCATCGTAAGGTAACAGTTTCAGTATCGTTTAATTTTATCACAGACTTCTAACATCCACACTTCAGATATAATTAACACTATTGCTTTTCAACGAAGAGAGCGCCATGGTTTCTCGGAAGAGAGATGCTGTAAACAAAACAAGTTCTACTCAAGTGCTTCTCAAGCGCTTCTCAATCGATGCGGCATTATTGCGATATTTCTATTAAGCTTTGCGGACTGCTTAAAAAGAAATACATCAATAAATTGAGAATACACATTGAGAATAAAGTAAAAAAAAGCGAGAAAGGAAAAATATAATTAATATTGGCATTTTCAATAGGAAATTATAATTATAATTAAATTAATTATTTTCACATCAATCATTCAATTTTTCTCTCAGTAAATTTCAATCACAAATAAACAAAAACTACTCGTTCTTACAAAAAATTGTACATGACCTTTTTTGAAGAGCTAATTTTCTACAACAGACTTTGTGACAAAAATCTCTATCTCCAATTTTGAAGTTTAAATTTTTTTCCCAATTTTTGAAAATCGTAGATGTCAATAAAAATGAAACCTGCTCCTTTCTCTTAATTGTCCTATGCAGTATTCAACAACAAAATTTAATCAAAAAAATTGGAGCCATCTTTTTGAAAATTTTGAAAATGTCTCAGGAGATTCATGCAAAGTACCCCCAAAATTAAAATTTCGGTTTCAAATTCCAGGGTCCGTGACATCAGCCAGAACAATTGAGGAATATCTGTTTTTGAGAAAATCGGCCGAACGGTTTATGCGCTAACGTTCTGCACAGACGAACGGACGGACAACCAGACGTTTTGCCGTCAATCGATTTTTCGGTATGAATGAGTTACAAAACATGGATTCTGGCTACACCACGTGTTAGAGGACTTTTTTTCTATACTTAGCAACTGGATTTATCCATTTTTTCCTTACCAGGGCCCGGAAATGAGAGTTGTGTCGAAAATTCACTGGTTTCCGGCGCACGATTACAATACTTTCTCTTCTTACGTTAGTAAGTGCGAAAAAGTAATCCTGAAAGCGTGAGCGCTCACGAAAAATTTTCAAAATGTTGCAATTTTCGGAGATTTTAATAAAGGCCGAATCTTCGCAATTTTTATAATCGTACTTTGCAGTGTTTGAGCAAAAAATTAAAACATAATATGCATTTTGAATTGAGACTAATTTTGAATAATTAATTGAAGTTACTCTTAAAATGAAAACATGGATAACGTGACTACGCTGTAATTTCGAGAAAGTAATTTAGTAGTACATATCGAAAGAAGAAGAAAATCCCTTCTTTGGCATCAGAGACCTGTAAAACATTTTTTTCTGTCGATAATCCGGCACTTTTCGTTTCGCTTTCATAACTTTCTATACGTTGAAGTAAATTAATTTTTGCACCCATGATAGTATTTTAAAAAGGTTCTTCCCAGGATGTCTATCTCTCTCGCTCATTGGCACCATTACTTTTGCATCCGCAAACAGTGTCGCTAAACTATGATTGACATAGATTAATTTATATGATGCTCTCGTGAGATTTGCATTTATCGCCAGGAAAATCCGATACTACTACGTTTTTTATTTTCATCATAATTTTATGACGTATATTGTTATCTAATCTTACGCGCGAAACCAGAATACACGCTCATATGGCTTACGTAATTTTAAATGTTGTTATATTATTTTTGGCAAGAATTAAATAAGCAAAGTATTAAAACAAGTCTACAAAAGACATAAATAATGACCAACTATCATGTATCTATTTCCACGCAGGACAGGCAAATAGAACATACACAAGAACACACTAACCTTGGGCAACTCATTTCTTTTGAAACCAGATCCAATAAGGAAATCCACAGAATATACCTAGTTTGGAATACATTCTGGAGCCTTGCTTTCGTACTAACAGACGCAAAAGTAAGCTTCCGCATTAAAAAGATAGTAATAGATTCATGCGTTCTTCCTGTTTTCACGGACCGGGAGAGGTGGCTCAGTGTATAATGTGATGTCCCTGCAGTCCCTCTGACAGGGGTCCTAAGGTTCGAGTTCCGACGGTGGTAGGATTTTGGGCACTAGCTTGTCAGCTAGGCTGAATTCAGTCGCTATCAGCGGCCGGCTGCTCTGGTCGGTAGTTTTCCGTACTTTCTCCGATCAACACCAGGCGAATGCCAGAGCGGTACCCTATCAAACGGGCCACGGATCGCGCGCCATCTTTCCTACCTCTTCTTCGTGCTATCCTCTCGCCTCACACACACACACACACACACACACTAACATGCACTATACAAGCACACATGTCGGAAGACGGGGCGGAAGCTTAGAGTTTGTCCCGACTGGGACAGTGCCCGGCTGGTGGGAGATACCATGATGGGGAAAACCACGCTAGCTGTCGGCGCTAGATCTCGACATACAGCAAGGGAAAGATCACCACCCCTCCCCTCCCGAGAAAAACATGCACTACGCTTACGGGAGCAATGACATGGTAGTTTACATGCCCGGAAGCACTAAAGAATCAAACAATCAAACAATTATTCTCTGTTCTCACCTATGGATCTCAGACTTGATCATTAACGAATTCACAAATAAGATTACTAAGAAGTCCAAGGAAAAAGGAAAGAAAAATCTTTAGAATCATCCTGAGAAACAGAATTAAAATGAGATACAGAACAGGACATGGATACTGGATGCAGCTACTCCAATATTGGAGTTGGTTCGGTCACATCATGAGGCAACAACAACAACGCTGGACTCACTCAACAAAAGTATGGAGCGCAATTCAGGTAGGCAGCGCAGATGGAGTGAAGCATTTAAGAGCGAGCTTGGAAACGTAGTCAAGGGCAACGAGAGACAAAGACAAATGGAAGGTATCTACCGAACAGTTTGTGACAAAGGGGAAAATAATGTAATTTGTTTGATTGAAGTGTGTTTTTGTTTTGTTTTTGTAATATACTTTATATGAAAATCGGTTCAGAATAAAGGTCAAGCGAGAGACAAACAGTGGAAGACCTTGACGGAAGACATAGATAAAATTTTCATTTTGTGTAAAATTTTGAAACTTTGTTGTGTTTTTCTTGATATTCTTTTTAATTGTCACTATTTAAATTATTGCCTTTTTTCCTAAGAAAAATGTTAAACTACACATCAAAGCTATTGTGCTGAGGCGAAGTAAAAAATAAAATGAAATTCGAATCGTGTTTTGGACATCCCACCCCTGCAGACTAATTAAACGGTTTGTATATTTACTCCGAAAAAGTATAATTGCCTATATAAGAATGCAAAGTTATATAAATATTTAAAGGGGAACGTATAGATAAAAAATAGAAATACAATTTTTTTAAAAAATCGAAATGTTTTCCAAATAATTTTTGATTCCTTTTTTCATATATGACCATTTTAGATAATGTTTTTGTGAGAGAAGAAAATGTTTATAAATTTAGTAAAAATCATTACTGCTGGACGTTTTACCAAAACATTTTAATGTTGTTACACTACTTTCTCACCTACTGAGTACTTATGTTGTACAGAGAAAGTACTTTAATGCTGCAGACGAAGGGAGCGATTTGTCGACAGAAACTCGTATTGTAGGTTCCTGACACCGAAAAAGTGGATAATTCTTGCTCTTGTATGTAGTAAATTACTTCCTCTAAAACTTCCACGAATTGTGGAGTGGAGAATTATTGAGTCAGATTCCACGTTTTGTGGGTCCTTGATATCCACAAATTAAATTTCGGCAAAATATCTGTACGTCCCAGGGGTGAATCTAGAAATGGATTATGTACGAATAATAATAATAATAATAATAATGTAAATATAATTGATACACAAGGCAACTTATTTATTATGTAACGCTAAAAAATATAAAATTATTAAATTTAATATTTAATAAGTACGTTTTGGTTTTAAATTGAATATAATTTGTTTTTAAAATCGTTGCATTCAAAGTTGTAAAACGAACATTGTTGTTGCTTAATTAACATTTAAAGAAATCATGCACAAAAAATTCGAAGAAAGCTTCGGAACAAGATAAAGTTGTTAATTATAGAACTTTTTTTGGGGGAGGATTTCTCTCATTTCCCTTCTTGTGGGTCCGCGCCTGGTCCTTGTCTGTGATCTAACTCTTAGACCGTTAAGAGAATTTGTTTCAAAATTGATGTTACCCGATCGATTTGACCGAACGCAAGTACCTGAAAATTCGAAAGAAATTTTTTTTATTTTTATGGGTTCAGGAATTTGTAAAAATTTTCTCAAAAACGGTTTCACATTTTTGTTTTAGTACTTTCTTGCTTTTTTCGCGAATCTAGAGCGAACACTTATATAAGAAGTGCAGGTCCGATTTTCGTTTAGTTCACTGAATGTTTGAAAATTGTGAAAGATCAAAATTATTTCACTGTTTTCCTACATCTACAAGATTGAAGAGATTTGTTTTTAAAGAAATCTGTTCTTTAAAATAAAATTTTGAAATAATGTGTCGTAATAACTCTGAACATTTGAAAATTGCAAATGCAAATGTTCAACTTTATTTTTACACTGCGAGGATGGTTGTTTCACTTCAGAGGCTGATGGTGTAAATGAAACGTGAATGAAGAGCTAAACTCAAGTCACCGAGTTGAAATACCCGCGTGAAACAAACTTTTTGCGGGTTGGGGAAACACTTTTTAGAGTAAGTGGTACTACAATATTACGTCTGTCTGTACAGGCACCACAGCCTCTGACAGGGCCAAGGCCTACCAGCAGCATCCCAGCCTTGCGGCCATGGGTTAAAGCTAAATGTCCCAACACTAGTACAATTTGTAGCCACCACGTGGCAGCACCAAAATAAGTACAATTTACTTTACCGATAACGCGTGTGAACCAATGGTTCCGATTTTCGACTGTAAGCAGCATTTGACGCCTTTAATAGAATTTACGCTTACGATTATCTTTTTCCAAATCTAACAAAAACCGTCAATTTTAAATAGTTCTCAAACTTTCGACACAAATTTACAAATGTAGCCTAATAGCGCGAAGGCGACTGGCCTCCTGATCCAACGCGTGACATCATGCAAATCGACGAAACAGGACGTCGTAAGTGAAATTTAATGAAAACCTCGCCCACTTCGTCTTTATTCGCATTGCGTCAGCCTGAACGGAAAAGACTTGACGGAAAAACTGACGGAAAGACTGACGGAAAAGACTGACGGAAAGACTGACGAAAGACTGACGGAAAGACTGACGGAAGACTGGGAAAGACTGCACGGAAAGACTGAAAACTGACAAATAGGTAAAAGACGTCAAAAGATTCAAAAGAAAGAGTCAAACAAGAGTCAAACAAAGAGTCAAACAAAGAGTCCAACAAAGAGTCAAACAAGAGTCCAAACAAGAGTCCAAAAAAGAGTCCAAACAAGAGTCAAACAAAGAGTCAAACAAAGAGTCCAAACAAAGAGTCCAAACAAAGAGTCCAAACAAAGAGTCCCAACCAAGAGTCAAACAAGAGTCAAACAAACGAGTCCAAACAAAGAGTCCAAACAAAGAGTCCAAACAAAGAGTCCAAACAAAGAGTCAAACAAAGAGTCCAAACAAAGAGTCAAACAAGACCAACAAAGAGTCCAACAAGAGTCCAAACAAGAGTCCAAACAAAGAGTCCGACAAGAGTCCAAACAAAAGAGTCCAACAAAGAGGTCCAACAAAGATCCAAACAAAGAGTCCAAAAAAGAGTCCAACAGAGTCCAACAAAGAGTCCAAACAAAAGTCCAAACAAGAGTCCAACAAAGAGTCCAACAAAGAGTCAAACAAAGAGTCAAACAAAGAGTCCAAACAAAGATCCAAACAAAGAGGTCCAACAAAGAAGTCAAACAAAGAGTCAAACAAAGAGCCAAACAAAGAGTGAGTCAAAGAAAGAGTCAGAAGAAAGAGTCCAAAGAAAGGGGTCAAAAAGGTCGAAGAGCCGAAAGAAGAGAAGAGTAAAAAAAAAATGAAAGAGTTATAATAGTGCAGGAAGTCAGATCGACTTGTAAGACGATCCATCATGTTGATCGACTGCCAGGTCGATGCCCTACTTGATCGACTTGCTGGGTCCATCCCCACTTGATCGACTTGCTGAGTCACTCCCCTTCATCGACTTGCTGAGTCCACTCCCTTCATCGCTTGCAGGGTCCATCCACTTGATCAAACTTGCCGGGTCATCCCCACTTGATCACTTGCAGGTCAATCCCCCACTTGATCAACTTGCAGGTCCATCCCACATCGATCGACTTGTGGATGATCCACTCGATCGACTTGCTGGGTCGATCCCCACTCGATCGACTTGCTGGGTCGATCCCCTACTCGATAGACTTGCTGGGTCCGATCCCTCCTTCGACCTGCTGGGTCCATCCCCACTTGATCCACATGTTGGGTCCATCCCCCACTTGATGACTTTTGGTCATCCCCCACTGATCGACTGTTGGGTCATCCCACTTGATCGACTGTTTGGGTCCAATCCCACTGATCCGACACTGTTGGGTCCATCCCCACTGATCGACCTGTTGGGTCCATCCCCACTTGATCGACTGTTGGGTCCATCCCACTTAATCGACTGCTGGTCGATCCCACTTGATCGACTAGCTGGTCATCCCCACTTGAATCGACTAGCTGGTCATCCCCCACTTGATCGACTGCTGAGTCATCCCACTTGATTGGGGGGGGAACTGCTGGCCATCCACTTGATCGACTGCTGTGTCCATTCCCCATTGATATACTTGCTGTGTCCATCCCCACTATATACTTGCTGGGTCATCCCCACTTGAATATACTTGCTGGTCCCATCCCTTACTTGATATACTTGCTGGGTCGATCCCCACTTGATCGACTTGCCGGGTCCATCCCCACTTGATCGACTTGCGGGTCATCCCACTTGATCGACTTGCCGGGTGCCATCCACTTGATCGACTTGCGGGTCATCCCCCACTTGATCGACTGCGCGGTCCTCCCCCACTTGATCGACTTGCGGTCCATCCCCACTTGAATCTACTTGCCGGTCCATCCCCACTTTATAATACTTGCCGGGGTCACCCCCACTTTATTATACTTGCCGGTCATCCGCACTTTATATACTTGCTGGTCGATCCCCATTTATATACTTGCTGGGTCGATCCCCCACTGTATACTTCTGGTCCGATCCACTGATATATTGCTGGGTCATCCCACTGAATAACTTGTGGTTCTCCCACTTGATATCTGCTGGGTCCATCCCCACTTGATATACTTGCTGGTCATCCCCACTTGAGACTTGCTGGTCCATCCGCCGACTTGATCGACTTGCGGGGTCCATCCCCACTTGATCGACTTGCTGGGTCATCCCCACTTGATCGACTTGCTGGTCCATCCCCTCACTGATCGACTGCCTGGTCCCATCCCCACTTGATCGACTTGCTGGTCCATCCCACTTGCTCGACTGCTGGGTCCATCCCCACTTGATGACTTGCTGGTCCATCCCACTTGATCGACTTGCTGGGTCCATCCCCACTTTGATGACTTGCTGGGTCATCCCCACTTGATCGACTTGCGGGTCCATCCCCCATTGATAGACTGCTGGTCCATCCGCCACTTGATCGAATTGCTGGGTCATCAACCACTTGATACGACTTGCTGGTCGATCCCCCACTTGATCGACTTGCTGGGTCCTACACCACTTGATCGACCTTGCTGGTTCGATGCCCCCACTTGATCGAC
>BOPP01000031.1:3256879-3268647 GCA_017312745.1 Gryllus bimaculatus
CTGTGATAGTGCTGCGATCTATTGAATTTTCCTACAAGTATTTTTCGGTGCATTTAGCCTTAAGGGGTACGTGCGGTTAGCACATTTCTATGCCATATTCAGGTCTTCTCAACCTGCGAAGTGAGCTTTCGCCACACAGCAACAGATTCTGAAACATTGCAAGGAAAGCGCATACCATAATCTGCCCCGACCGGGAATCGAACCCGGGATCGCGTCATAGAAAGCGAGCCCGCTGACAAGTGAGTTACTTGTGGGGTCATAATATTAAGAGGCCTTTAACAGGAATTAACCTAGCCCTGTTGTACCTTGGGACATCAAGGTACAACAGGGTTTGCATGACATGCCATGTTTGGTTTTACGCCACAATCGCTGATCCAGTTGATTATTTGCAGGAGAATTTGTGTACTAGTATTCGTGTTCTGGTGTACACAAATCCTAGTAGTATACCTCGCAGCAAGGAGGGCAAAACTAGGAGGAAAACCGTCCCAAGAAAGGTGGAGTATGTTGTAAAGGAAATATTGCAAGGAAAGCTGAGAGTAAATGAGGGTGCAGAGAAGTAATATTTATGGATTTCATGCGACGAGTATATTTCCATTTAATGAATACATAATTAAAGATGAATTTCTGCAATCGTATGTAACAGATTCACACAACTTCTATTGAAGCATGTCTTCCTTTGTGTTCAAAAGGAAATCCAGTCTCCTTCAAATTGGAACCAAACAGGTTATCCTATTACACTTGAAATTATTCGGCCATATCCCAAAGCTTCTGCCCGAAAGAAGTCTACAAGAGGAAGACAGAAATGAGTAGAATTCTAACAGACACGCATGAAAAGGAGATAAACGCAAAAAAAGCGAGACAATTGGTTTCTGCTAAGAACAGAAAAATCAATAATGTTACGAAAAACGATTAATGAAAAGGAATTTTTAATGAAAGGTCTAAGGACGAACAAATTACCTTAATTTAGTACTATGAAGATTATGATATGAGCAATCTTCTAATATACATTTTACTGGAAGAAAAAACAAATCAGGTGGATTGTGAAATAGAACCTGCAGTTAAGAAAGAGATTACGTTTAGCTGCAACTAATAGTTCAGTCGGTAGGCACTGAAAAAGGGGTGTTACCTGGAAAAAGATCTTAAAAACTTTTTCTTTGGATATGTAGTATGTACAAAGGCTCTAATTAAAGCCCTAAGTTTTCGACCTCCTAGACTCAGTGCTAACCCTGGGAGGGCCGACAAACTGGTATTTTCTGACATTTTTTTTCGTTTTTTCTATAATTATTTAACCTTAGGTCATGTAGAAAATTGATTAAAATAATTTCTGAAGAGGATCAAATTTTCTACTACTTTTGTATGAAACATTTCTTTCAAAACCAATTACAAAGTGAGCTACAGCTTTACAAAACTGGATTTTTACGTTTCTACAAAATGTCGCCGTCGGTGTAAACATTGCATCAAATGTACCCGTTTTCAAAAATCGTTCTTTTTAAAAACTGGAAACCACGTATTCACAGAAGAAAAATTTCGTGGTAAGGAAGAAGTTAAGCCAAGTTCCGAGAGGAAGCGAAATTTAAACTAATCATAAGATTTAAAAAAATGTTCTAAGCGGCTTTGAAGCATCGTGAGTAATAACGTGAACTGATTGTGATTAACGTAAAAACAATCACTTCCGAAGTGTTCCCGTGGATAATTTTTTTAGATGTTCAGGGCAACTTTTCTAAATTTAAGATAGGAAGATATGGGCGAATTTCTCCAATGTAATGCGATAGAATACGTTTTAAAACATTTATTTGATAGATCTGGAATTGTTAAGGCAATAACAAGGATTTTGGACACTTGGGGTAAATCACACAAATGAACATATTGGGTCGGTTAAGAGAATAATATTTATAGGAAATTACATATTACCAAAGAAGCTTAAGAACATTCTTCTTGTGAGAGCTGAAGTAAAAAATGTAATTGAGGAGGGGAGGTAAGAATTTTCTGGCACTTTATTGGTTCTAAGAATTTGGATAGAGGGCCTTCGTCTTTTTGAGCATAGGCAAGGGAGGAAGATATTCTTCGATTAAAACAGTAAGTCCTTTCGAGGCCACTAGCTGAAGAGAGAGGGTGACACTGTCTTCTAATTGAGAGCTTCGTTACGACTTAAATTTTTGGCACTGAAGCTCTCCAAGTCTTAACGAAACTCGCTATTGGATGACGGTGTCCTCCTCTCTCTTCAGCTCGTGGATTTGAAAGGTCTAAGTGTTTTAATCTAAGTATAATGCTTCTTTGCTTTCTTTCATGGACAAGATTCCACAGTCGAGGTTTGTCTTTGCCTTCCAATAAAAGGATGCTGAGCGATCACGAGGAATGAAAGATGAAAGATTAGGTGATGTAATAACATTTGTCCATTGAGTAAATGACAAAATTAAGGACAGAAATATCAAAGAGGCCATAGAAAAAGCGCCCTTGAATACCACTGTTGTAAGGAATGGTACCATATTTTATATACGTTTTAGAATTTTATTAATAAATAACATAAGAATTATACATTTTATATATTGAAGATACAAAAATACTGGTTGTAATAAAATAATTCACGAATCGAATTACAGGCCAAATAAATGTAAACATAATAGTTTGATTACTAGTAGAAAAGTATCCTAGTAGAAAAAAATCCATAAATTTAATGTGCCAGATGATGCAGTGCAAGTGGTTGGTCATAATTTGTTCCTTAGTTTGAAAAGAGAACATAATGTAGTTACAATCAAGATGAAACGCTGAGGTAATCATTTTGCTAATGCAAAACCAAACAATTGGTGTTTGCAAAGTTTTGCTTCGACTATTTACTCGAAATCACGATTATTTGAGCCCTCCGATTCTTCTTCTCTGAACATTTCTGGTGTTCTAAAAAAATATATGACAATTTCATTTGTATCATACACCAGGAGTTATAAATAAAATATTATTCAAAATTCGTAATTTATGACAATTATGACTCAAAACATCGCCTACTAATACATAAAGATTCGATGCAAGTTCATTTAATCATTTTATTTTTTTGTGGTTTCCGAATTTTACGTAAAAAATAGTTAATAATAAATAAAATACTTGCTACTAAACTTGTTCACATCACAAACAAGCCTGAAACTCGTGATATTCTCTCTTTGGAAGCGGGTAATTATTAAATTAAATTTAAAAAAAGCAAAAATCCCATTTTTCGCAGCATGCGTGCCGTCGTGAAGGAGGGCAGTCACATCGCCATGCAAGTTGCCCTGTCGGTCGGTCAGTGCCAGTCGTAGAAGTCCTCCAGCCAGCGCGAGTCGTCCAGCGGTACACGCGCGGCGGTGTAGGGACGGCAGCCGCCGGCGCGCCCTGCAACACCACGCGACCAGCTTCTTTGATGTTCCCGGGCACGGCAACTGCTGTGAGCACTAGTCGCATTAGAAGGGAGTTTCTGAGCGTACCGCAATTTCGGTCTTCTGTAGATGCACGAAAGTGATGCCGAACTCGAACTGCGCTTGCGCGGAAGATCGATAGTGCAGTCGTTTGCTGTAACGCTTCACCGTGCAAAAAACTCCCTATGTTCCGGGAAATGGCGGTGTTCCTTCCTAACTGGCTGGTGACACCCGGTGCTGATCTACACTTTGGCTTGCGAGGGGATGCCCCTCTCCAGGTATCTCACTAAACGGGGCACCGCCCTTTCCGGGACAAGCTTTGGACTTCCGACATGTTTAGTGTGGTGTATGGTGTGTATCAGGGGGTGCGGGGAGGACAATAAAGAGAAAAGAAAGACCGCGCGCGATCCGTGACCCGTTTGGTAGGGTACTGCTCCGGCATTCGCCTGGTGTTGATCGGAGAAACCACGGCCAACTACCGATCTGAGCAGACGGATGATAGAATTTTTCTCCAGACAGACGTCGAATTTGACCTAGCTAGTGTCGAAAGTTCGTCTCCATCGGTACTCGAACCTTAGGACTTCCCTAACAGAGTCTCTGCAAAGCCAACGGCAATGCTGGCGTTGAGATACAGCCAGAATCAAAAAATCGGGAGCTCGAAGGGTTGATGGTGAAGCCCACGCCGAAATTCCAGGCGACACGATGACAATGTTTGCTTACAGAATGTTAGGCAGTGGGTTAATAGAAGTATTTACTTATGTCCTAGTCTTGACATGCCGACAAGAAAAACACGTTCTGAGCTTCATTAACTCTTCGACTACCAAGAATTTAATGCATCCTTTGAATACAAAGAGGGGAAGGGGAGGAGGAGAAGTTTTCCCACAGAAATTTCAATGTAGTGTTAACATTTTTATCATAAATGCTGTGATATTGTTTTAGTGAATCATATTAAAAATTAATTTGAGTTAATACATTTTTTGCGATTTTAACAATATCGATACTATTGTATGACATTGAAGAGAGGTTCATAACAGAACGCTCACAAACTTTTGCCGTAAACATAACTTCAAATTGCGTTATGAAAACATGATACAAAGGAGTATATGCAGGTCGTTATACGATTACATGCCAAGAAATTGTGGTACTCCAATAAGCGGTATGAGGAAGTTAACTAAAAAACAGCTATAGAAGATGTCGAAATTACCAACGAATTATGAAATAATATAGAATTATAAAATGTCCTGACTGTACTCGAAGAATAAACACGAGACAACTCAAATTACAGATCTATGAATAGTAGTATCAGCTGTAAAAAAATTAATTTATTAATGATTAAAGGGATTGATTCGGAAATTATTGCCTCTTCTGCTCCAATTTCAATGGGCCTAACGCAATCCTTCACCTTTGTTTTTCTAGAAATATTAGAGGGGATACTAATGTCTCTTGGAGGCTTAGCAAGGTAAGGTTCCCAAATAAACACTACAACACTGGCCATTAAACCAGTTAATTTTTTAATCTATCTTCTTATTTGTGAAACTTATTCTGTCGTTTTATTGCTAATATATTTGTTTTACGAACCGAGGTAGATTGCAAAATAATTAAATTTTTATCAATTTACTTTAATTTAAAACGTCACCCTATCCCAATTTTTCCTCATGTTTAATTATCACGTTTATTTTTAATTTTTCATCATGTTTTAATTTTTCGAATTTTTATTTAACATTTGCTATTGCTTCAAGTGGTGGTTTTTCGTAGTTTTAAGACCAAAAATATTTTCTGGGAGTTGTGATCAACTGAAATAATTTTAGAGGTCTTATTCTGAATCCACTGAATTCAGACAGGGATCTACTTTGTCAAAGTCTCCAGCGTGCTACTCACAGGGACAGCGCTTGCTCCACTGCTCCCTCCACTCCTGCGCCCCCTTCGGCGGCCAGTCGCCCGATTCGTCCGCTGGGCGGCGCCACCGCATCCAGGGCGGCATCTGCCGGCCGTCGGGCCCCTCGCCCTCCGGGCCACCCCAGCGGCGCCAGCAGGGCCAGCGGGCCGCGGGCGGCTGCTCGGCGTCCCCAGGGGCCCCCGGGCCCCCCGCGGCGGGCGCGCGCTGGCGCCAGGCGAACCACGGACGGCGCGGACACGTGGGGCCGTGCGTGGGGATCGCGGCCCCTTCAGGCGCTTCCGCTGCTGGGCTTCCGGTCATCGTCAACACTGCGCAAGAGCCTGCAGGAAATGCGGCAACTGGCTAACTACATGGGTGCTTTGACAAGAAGAAGAAGAAGAAGAAGGAGAAGAAGAAGGAGAAGAAGGAGAAGAAGAAGGAGAAGAAGGAGAAGAAGAAGAAGGAGAAGGAGAAGGAGGAGAAGAAGGAGAAGAAGGAGAAGAAGAAGAAGGAGAAGAAGAAGAAGGAGAAGAAGAAGAAGGAGAAGAAGAAGAAGGAGAAGAAGAAGAAGAAGAAGAAGAAGAAGAAGAAGACACGACAAATGAGTTAATGTTCTAAATATAAAAGATGAATTTGATCTTTGCTCAAGTTGAAAGATACTTATTCATCTTGCCACAATAATTACATTTGCAAGTTTCTACCAAGTCCCTACAGAGAATAATGATTTTTGTTCCATCTTTTGCTTTTCAGGTTTTTGACGCGAAAAAAGTTGACAACTAGAGGCAGGTTGTTGAGGGACGAGAAGGAAAAAAACAAATTTGCAAGTTGATTGGCTTTCACTATTGCGACTTTTGAACGAGTTTCATTAATATCCATTACGCACAACCGAGCTGCAATTTGTTTAATCTTTGTTAGGCATAAAATGTATGTGGTCTTCTCCACGAAAAAGTCAATACTAAAAGTCGACAAGATTGAACTTGTATTTGGAGCAACACGATCTTCGTGTCGAGTCTCGGAAGTTAATCTTCTGGTTTTAGGACGATTTGTATTCACCACAAACGTTATGAATATTAATTAACACTACTTTATCATCAAATCACTATAATACTGTATTGAAAATGAGAAAAATTGGAATACAAAATAAGAAAACTAGTATCAGTTACTATTTTTAAACTACGATGAAAACAAAATGCAAATATGGTATGGTATATTGTAATGTAACAAATGAAACAATACTTCACATTCACAAATAAAAATTAAAATAAATCTCTTATTTTATGTATTATTACACTTCCATTAACAATTATCTTTAAGCATACATTAAAAAAAAATAACAAGTTACCGTCATTGCTTGAACACATGCTTGTCACACGACATTTAAATGTGGAATCCCACTTTTACCAAAATCTTACCTCAAGCAGATGCTCAGGAAAGCGAACCGAGAACAAAACTCAAAAACGTTGCGATGAACCCCGTTGAGCAACTCAACGTTGTCTGTTCCCACCTGTTCTTACGATCCGGTATTTATGCTGGTCAGTCGCCGGCTGACGCCACGGGCGCGTAGCGAAGCCAGGCTGATGCAAGGCCGCATGGGAGGCATTGAAGAGCTCACAGCGACCGGGAACTCGCAGCTTCCTCAGACGCGGCGTGACGTCACAACAGCACTTTGGCCGCGGCGGCCACCACGCTGTCTTGGCGCGGATTTCATCAGCCCGCGCTGGGCGACGGCACGTTACCTGTTTACTCCAGGCGGGGAGGTCGCGATAAAAATAGAGATAACTCTTACATAGTGGCTGCCTAATGATGGAGATAAGACAATTCCACCGGTCTGTTGAAATACTTGTTTTTATTATCGGAATGCACGCTCTTGATCATGTGCTTGAGTGGAGTACTCGTGGTTTGACGGACTGAATGCCTAAAAAAGTAAATACGTCATCTTAATTTATGGATATCGTTAGAAATTCTCGTATTTTTATTTATACGGAACTTTTAATTTGAATCGGCTAGGTTAAACCTAATTGTAAGGGTAGATGTTAAATAAATATAACTAATACAAATACAGGAAAGAAATAATTAAAGAATTTCGTCCACTTACCCTGCAAGATCATTTATTTAATACGTAAAGCAAGGTTCAATGCAGATGTTGCCAGTAATGTGTCAACAAATTAAAATGTGTAGCACCTTTAAAACATCTTAACGAAGTAGATGACTATCCACGAAGTGTAACAAAACTACCTTTTATAAAATATCCTTGAATATTTTTTTGTTTTTTCACATACATAAACACGTATGTATAGTTACAATCCATCTGAACAATGAATTAAGCCCTTGGTTTAAATACTGCATCGGACGGTAAAATAGAGCATACGTTTGGATTTGGATATGACGGTCAATGTTTTTTAATCACTGTATTGACGGCTCGTTGCAAAGAACTTCACGCTCCAACCTAATTTATAACATAATAAGTGTCATTTTTTGTACGCGTAGTCGTCTGCGACTGGAGTAAGTAACTACTTGGATGTCCCGGAGATTTCGCGTCATAGACAAATGCCAACATTTCGGCCGTTATGCAGTGACTATCCTCAAGCGAAATTTAACCCCAGATATTTAAATTACAATTATTTACTTATCGCAATGCTATACAATGACAATATTTTAAATACAAAAACGTATAACGTAGGTGGACATATCAATCGTCACAAATAGTTTTACACATATTGAGCATTTTAAAATAGGACAAATATTGCATTGCATTTGCTGCATTCACTATCACTCGTTTAAATCGCTTTCACAATATCTTCAAATTGTTTTAAAACGTGATTATCCACTTTGGTTAGGTAATATGAAACATTATGCTATTTGAAGTTTCGTAATGAAGTACCTCACTAATGAGGTAATGCAGTCACACTAGTGCGGTAAATTAATGGCCTATTTTGCAACTCTCTAACAGAGTAAGTATTCAAATCATATTTCGATATGGAATTAACTTTTTGTTCACACCAATCTTTAAAAATTAAATACTCGCGCTCATATTTTTCTTGATTTGTTGGGTAGCAATGTTTCCAAAGCAGCAGTTGCTGCTATTTCTATTTCCAAATCAGAACTATATCCACCTACGTCGTGAAGTGTGTTTCAATTGTTCATGTTGAGAAAAGGGTCGCCACTTATGGGAGAAAACACGTGAATATTAATTGACGGCGTAGAGCGAAATTTCACATTAAACATTACAAATTCTTACAAAGTGGATAAATCGTTCGTACGATAATCGTCGTAGCTACTGATTACAATACTTAATTGGTTACCAAACCCTGCCTACGGTCTTGTTTGGGAATTTTCCAATCTCTTATTGTAATCAGATGCTTTACGACATTAATATCGTAAATAAGTATTTCCACCTGGAGTTCGAAGCCCGTTTTGGAATTTTTTGCTGATGTAGGGCAAAAATATGGCACAAGCTGTATTTTTACTCTAAAATTGCAGGTTTGAGGAGTTACAAAGCGAATTTTTTCGTTTTATAAGACCCCAATTTCGAAAATGTAAAATATTGTGACCCCTTGAATTTGATAGGGATATTTTAACTCTTGTGGGTACTTTACATGACGTCTCTAGTACAGTTTCAAAATTTTCTCAAAAATGACTTCAAAGTTTCAGTTTAAATTTTTTTATAGGATAAAGGTAAAGACGTTCCAAGAATGGCAGAGGTAACATTTTCGCTGCACTCCCTAAAGTTTCGAAAATGTAAAACCTCAGAACTTTTTCGGTGTTTGCCTACAACTAATAATATTGGAGATTACATGTTTTTATTCAAGTTCTTCAAAATTAGTTCAACAATTGTTTTTCAAAATATGAGTAGTTTTCACGTATTATTTCGTGAAATGAACATTTAAAAATTTTTTTTTCAAAAGTGACTTCAAACATTAAACATATTCTACGATTTGGGCTAAACGCACTGAGTAACTTGATATCAACGCAATTTTGCTATACTCTTACTTTTTCAAAAATTACGAAATGTATGTTTTTATATACTTCGCGTCATTAACATTATTATGAGCGTTTTTCACATATTATTGCATTTATGAGTACAAGTGTTTCGAACTTTCTGACGAAGTATCCCAATCATTCAAAATTTTTTTGTGGATTTGAGTTCAAAATTACACAATTTCTGAAAAGCTTGAACTATATATTCTCAAAAGTGATGTACATAATAGTTTTGAACATCACGAACCCATATTTTTGTCGTTAATATTTACATCAGAGGTGCATTTCATGATTTAATGCATTTGGGGTCACGGGGACTTTAAATGTTGCCATATGAAATTTCTGGAGATCATATTTTTCTTCGAAATTAAAAAAGACAACGTGAAAGAATGTACGTGTTTTAATCTACTTTAGCTCTACGGCTTGGATATTGAATCAGTCTTACAACAACCTTGGATGTAATACAAAATCATATTATCAGAAGACATTTTTGATCAAATAAAACGTTCCGAAAGTCTTCAACCACTCTACCAAAGATGTCTGGATTTCTTTTGAAAGCAACGTGTCGAGCTTTTTCTTTCTCGTCCTTGGTTTTTCATATATTATTGCATTTATGAGTACAAGTGCTTCAAACTTTCTGACAAAGTATCCCAATAATTCAAAAGGTTTCTGTGGAAATGAGCTCAAAATTTCGCAACTTCTGAAAAGCTTGAACTATATTTTCTCAAAAAGGCTCCAAATATTTTGAGAGCAATGTACATATTTTTGAACATCACGAACCCATATTTTTGTCATTAATATTTACATCAAAGGTGCATTTCATGATTTAATGCATTTGGGGTCACGGGGACTTTAAATGATGCCATATGAAATATCTGGAGATCATCTTTTTCTTCGAATTTAAAAAAGACAACGTGAAAGAATGCACGTGTTTTTAATCTACTTTAGCTCTACGGCTTGGATATTGAATCAGTCTTACAACAACCTTGGATGTAATACAAAATCATATTATCAGAAGACATTTTTGATCAAATAAAACGTTCCGAAAGTCTTCAACCACTCTACCAAAGATGTCTGGATTTCTTTTGAAAGCAACGTGCCGAGCTTTTTCTTTCTCGTTCTTGGGATTTCCGATTATCCTCTAAGCACTTTTTTTATCCACCCCCCGACTCCTTCGTTCCCTTCCTCTCCCCACTCTTTCCTCTCGCCGACAGCGTTGATCAGCTGTTTCATCAGTTGCGGGCCCTATCTAAATACACCGCCCATCTCTTACCTCGCTTCTCCTCGCAGCGCCTCGCCTCCTCAATCTTGGTTTCTTTCCGGGCGGGCGCGCCATTGTATGTTCCCCGCGGGCCTTCAATGTTGCATTACCTCTAAAGACGTTGCCCGGGGCGAGAGCGTTCTTTCCTGGACCCTGGTTTAAGTAAGCCGCTGGCGAGAGAGAGCGAAAGTAAACGACGCTTTTCTTGGGGGAAGCCAGCTTTGCTCGTGTCTCGCCATGTAGAGTCTGGCAACTAAAAGACGACTCCGTGAACGGCAAGTCGAGAAGAAAGTTTGGCGAAGCTGACGATGTCTGGGTTTTCTCAAGGTGCAGGTGGAGCGAGCAGTTGCGTTACCCAGAAGGAAATTTTACATTTCGCATAGGAAAAGATGAGGTTGGGTGTCATTAATTCTAAGTTTTTAAGTTTTCAGTATAAACTGTTTTTCTTATCGAAAGTTTATTAATAATATATTATGGATGTTGTTCAGATATATGTTACCGTTATTTTAATCTATCGATTCAGCTTATTATAACTACTAAATTCTCCTAAATGCATCATTAAAAGAAGATAACCAAATATTTAATTACGTCTGTGTATCTTGCGTAAATGAACGTTACTCAAGTGCGAGCAGTTCCAAAAATATAAAAAGTAGTTATTACGTATTAATTACTTCTTAATATCAATTGCCTGGTTGAGATAAGAGTTTGTTGAGAGTACACCCTCTTGAATGATGAGTATGTCTCTTATTGTCCATTTCCGTTTCCAGAAATATGAAGTATCTCTTATTACAAAACAGTAAATTGAAATTATTATTTGAGTATTAATAGATAGAAATAATTACGATATGAATTGTGAATGCAATCATTAAACGAATCGCAATGCCATTAGCGAAAATGTGGAAGAACGTTCAGTTGTAAGCACACTAAACGCAGGTTAAAGGGATAATTTGTCAAAGGCAAATAATCAGATCAATCTTCCTCATGGGTAGCGCTTTTTCTGCGAGTAATACTGTTGTATAAATATATTTTTATATTAAAATTACCTGTAAAATGTCTAAGGAGTTCACTCCTCTCGAATACATTGACGTCTGCTTTAAATTATTTTGAACTCATAATACTCGCATGCTGGCCCTTTTAGGTTCTGATTTTTGCAGGTGGAAAAAAAAAGTTTTATGAAACTGAGTCGTCTACACGGGCTTTGGTACAAGGTGTGACGTAGTGAAATAAGAAATAAATTTCAATAACAAAATAAAAATAATATATTCAAAGA
>BOPP01000031.1:3272536-3312391 GCA_017312745.1 Gryllus bimaculatus
ATCAGTCTCCGTCTTTCCATCAGTCTCCGTCTTTCCATCAGTCTCCGTCTTTCCATCAGTCTCCGTCTCTCTGGCTCTAACGATCATCGGCGCCTTCTCCGCCCGCCCAGCTGGCTAGCTTTTCACGCCGGCGCTTGTTGCTGAATAATTGAATGCCCCGAAACCGACAAGTGGCAAGCCCTGGACTAACCGTTGTAGTGCGTACGCTCTGCTGGCGGTCGGGTGTGGGTGGCTGATATAAGAGACCGTCTGCGCAGCGCAGGGGTGGGGGTGTGACAAGTGGTGCTTTTGGGCTTGTATTTGCTCTTTTGGGCTGAAGAAGAGATCCTCAGCAGCTTGTGAAGATGACGCTGCCAAATGTGTTCGCGATGAATAATTCACGATGGAGGGAGAGTGGCATCAAAATTTCACATTTCTTAGTGTGATGATTTCATTTACACATATAGATGTTTATTTTGTTGTATTTATTGTTAGTATCTTAATGCGTTACACTTGCTTTCATCACTGGATGAGAGTTACAAGGCTTACATAGGTACCCTAGTAAATGTACGTACAGTTACATAAGTATCCCCCTAACTGTTTTACTCTATATTATTCCTTTCCTCTATGAACAGTTTTATTGTTCAACGTACCTGAGTTAGGATGTTACTCTGTTATACTGAAACCAATGAAAGTTAATGACAGTTTCTTAAAATTTTTATAGCGCCTCCCACCAGCCTGTTGTGACTAACGAAAGAAGTCAAGCACTCCATTGCAATTTAAAGGCGCTCGCCCTTTTGGGGAGGAGAAAACACACCGATGAACACGAACAGGCTCGTAAATTTTGTTCTAAAATTATTATTCACTAATATTTGCAAGTTTATTTCTAACTCGCCTTTCCGATTTCCATAATACGACCAACGACTAGACGAGTATGATAGTCTTACAGGATTAGTCACATACTGAGGGCTCAATGAATCAAGAAAAACACTAATCTTGATAGTTTCCAAATCAATTTTACACAAACTGTTTTCTATTTTGGTTTTATTGCATTCGTACGTTTCAGACCTCAAATGTGTAGGTAAAAGTGGCAGCTATAGTACCTACCAATTTGAACCTGTACCTAACGTACTACGAAACGTACTGCGAATAAAATAAAACGAATATTAGAAAACTGTCTAAAAATTGACTTCAAAACTGATCAAGAAACGTAATAGAATCATTAAGTAATTCAAAAAACATGTTTTAAACATACTTACAACCTACATACAGTGAATTTAACGGGAGTCCGTTTCTATTACTGTAAAGTTTCGTGAAGTACCGTTTCTGTAAACACCATTTATTCCGCGGAGGCTTGTAACTTCAAACTTTAACAATTTGTAAAATAATAATAATCATATTAATAATAATAAGAAAAATATAGATAACATATCATTCTAAAGGTAAAAAAGTGCATTATTGCTGCCCCCATGACATTCTATATTCCACTGAACTCTTCATTTCTGCGTAGTTTCTGAATTGTAATTCTGTTTAACGTTGTTCTAAAATGTTTATTTTATTTCTCCCTGTTCCTATTTTACAAACTATTTTACAGTTTGAAATTGTGCTTAAGAATTGGTTATTTCTGAAAGTGCGTTCAAAGAATTTTGCTTCCTTGTTGTGAATGGTTTTTAATAGTGATATATTCTTCACCTTTTCTAAAATTACATTCTTTGAAATTTTTTAATCAAGGAAACCAATATTTTTCGCCACAACCACATCTCATAGGCTTCTAAACGACTCCTGTCAGTTTGTATAAGTGTCCAACCAAGATGTCCGTAAAATAGGACACTTCAGATATAACTCTTCAAATTTTTTTTTCTAATATCCAATTGTAACCATAGAATTATCCCAGCAATGGCTTTGACCATTTTATCTATTCAAAAATTGTAATAATAACATGAGTACTTATCAAGAAATATGTCCCTATTATTTAACAGTAACCTTTGTATTACTAATACTTTAAATTGAATGGTAATCAGGAAAAGTATGAAAATTAGGTTATTACAAATAAATGACCCAAAAAATTGAACGCCGGGTGAATGATTGTGTTTAAGAGTTCACGTATTTGACAAAATGTGTTGCATATTTGAAATTTTTTAACACTGTCGTTTCGCTATATCATAATGGTTAAGAATATGATTGTGTATTAAAATAATTGAATTCTGCATATAGGTCTTTTATATTTATATCCAGCTAATGAGCTTTCGCTCGGTGGCAGGGCTTATACATATGAAGACAAAGACAAACATGTACAACATATAAAGATATACACAGACAAGTTATTATATCAAGCGTTATTGCGAGTTTTCGCCTCAGATCCCAGATAAACTGACTTCAGTCGTTTCGTAGAGCATCATCACGTTCGACTTAGAGAGATATTTCTAAATCCGCGTAGTTATGCAATATTTTAGGCAATTCAATAGTGTTCAAACATGTAGACGTAGTGCCAAAACATTTTTACGTCAATAACGTGTGAGTGATGTGAAGTATTAAAACCATAATGAAAGTGACCCCGTATGGCTAATGCTTCGGCCTCTGACAGAGCAGCTATGGATATGGTGAAGAACGTTTCATAAGATATGTCCGAAACGGAATTACCTTAGCAAATAATCTAGGAACAACAGCAACAAATTGAACATTTGCAACGTCAGTTAGCCCAACTTCGAAATCAACTACATGCACCTCATCTGGTTTTGATTGATTAGTGATTCCGAGCAAGTGGACTGCTGAAGCCATTAGTTCCGTAAGTGTAGTGCTGTTTTTTCCTCAGCGGAGGCGGTGATATTCCCTCACCGTGTGGTGATATCCAGCGCCGGTCTACCGTCGGCTAGAGGGATTTCTCCCCAACCCACCTGCTCCAGCGCTCCAGCCGGGACAAGTTTCTCAGCTCCCTACTGGCGGTCCCAACACACGCTTATTCACACATATTGTATAAGAACGGAGGGAGAAACACGGTGAATTAGGTGCATTTCGCACTCGACATATTTACTTCCTCGTATTTGAATCGTGCAGAGGTGCTGTATCCAATGTAAAAGTATTCTAGCTAATGCGCGGCAAAATTAAATTCCTCCGGTTCGGACATTATTAACTGTAGTCCAGACACGTGGCTCTTAAAAGGGGCCTAACCAGGAAAAGTTACGAGAGTTTTCTAAACGGTTTAATACGAATCTGGGCTAGTGAATTCGAATGTAAATGTTGGATACCTCGAAAAAATATAATCTTTATAGAGAAAATTACAAAATAAATAATTAAATACAAATTTTGCCCTTTTTTTCAGATTATTTTACAATGCATGTCTCTTTTTTTGTTTCCCTCATATTTTCATTACCTGAGGCTGGGTTTGACAACTACTTCGCGCGAGTAAATACGTCCCTACCGATTTCGCGATAATTGCAATGTTAATCATTTAACAATTTCAATAACTCGTTCTTAATAGTTGTTTTCAAGAATTGTACAGTGAAACTACAGCGTCGCCACGAGATAGAAAGGCGAGAGACTACCATTCTCTCTGTTGGGCACAATTTTTCAAAAAAAAGTTAATATGCGTGTTTTGTAGGCACTTTGGTCAACTTTAATTTAGTAAATAATGACTGTTTCGATAAGACGCATAGCTTTGGAGGGCCCATAGGTGAAAAACAGAATAAAAAAACAATTTTTTTCATTTTCACTATAAAGCCATCGCTTTTAGCGAGGTGGCAAACATTAAATTCGAAACTAGCGCCCGAAAAAATAACTTTCCAGAAAACACAAACGTTGAGTATAAAACACTTGCGGAATTTTTTACTGGGTTAAATACATGTTGATAAAACTACAGAAATCATCTGGAAGCGAGAGTCACTTCCAGGCGTTTCGGGGGACGCACTTGATGCGCACCTAACGCGAAAGAATTCCTTAGCCCCGTGTCGCGGATAGCTTCATAGGAAGCCTGAATGTGTTACTGAATGTTTGTGACACTTAAATGGCCGTAATGCTATACGGTGTCTTTTCTAAAGTTTTCAAAAATTGAACATATGTGCTTTTGTGTAACCGCTCCGAAGTCCGCGTAGTCTGTATGTTGCAGTTGTAAATAATTTTTTAATATGTTTGTTATTTAAAGTTTTAAACTATCTCTTCTTGCGTTTATCGAAATTTCGAGCGTTAGCAAGTCCAAAATGGCGCTTTTTCAAAAACGTTTCACCAAAGTTTTATGGCGAAGTGTTTCCTCGATTGTTTTTGAATGAAAATATATTTTGTTCCCTTTAAGTATTTGCCGATTATTCGTTATCTATTTCTTCTTAGAATAGTATACTTTGTTGCAGTTTATAACAAATTTCGTGTTATATATTCAGATCTATTTGTTCGGCATTCATAATATTACCTACCACAAAGCCATAACAAATACGAACTTCTATAATTGTTATCTAATTTCAAAAAAAACTACGTTTATAACATTATCTCAAAAACCGCAAGCTGTTCAGACAGATTAAGAGTTTTAACTTCTAGATACGAAGTTTTCATCATTTTAGGAAGTAAACTGGAGATTTAAAATTCTTTGGGTTTTTTAGAGGATTTTCTGGGAATCAGCTTTATATATTGAGTTACTGAAACAAATCTGGGATATTTTCTGAGTTCGGATCAATAATATTAATATCTTCAAAATATATAGAATGTTTTTGTTCTATCTCGTACTATATATAATTCAAATTTTGACATTTTAAGGACAGTCCCGACTGTCTTGATGTCTCGATTTGTTTGGTGTCTAATAAATGTCCTCCCAATTACATAGGACAAACTGAAAGAAAAGAAAAGAATACCTTCGATTATCTTATATTCAATCTATAATTCGAATATCTGAATTATATGTATTCGTGTGGTGTACATCTGGCGATGTTTTTTGGTTCCTCTTTTCCAGCCTTCTCTATTCACTATATCTTTCTCTGTCAACAAATTTCTTGTTGCCATCGCAGTCAGTATTCTTTGTTTCCATGCGTGGTTGATGGTCTGTCCTATCGTCTTTTGATTTTAATAATTATTTAAATTATTTATATTCATTACTTTAAAATTTTAAAAACTATTTGTAATGAGAACGCAAAATTCCTTTCTTGAATCCATCTCGTGAAATATTATTCCTGAATTTTGCTCTATTTCGAGCTGAATTGCATGGTAAATCAATGTCACGAAATTAGCCAAGTTTACCATGCAAATGTTTTATTTTATGAAATAGTGTTATTGTTGTATATTTTACTATACAACTCAATTTTATACCACGAATACACAATACACATCCGATCCTAGACTTATTTAGGCTTCCAAAAGTTTCCTACAGCAAATTTCCTTCACAGTAATATTTTCCCCATGGTAATTCCCCAGTAATATTATATTATAAGTTTTGTTGAAATGGCATTCCGCCCGCAAAGAAGAGATAAGCTGAAACATGAGCACACATATGTACACATCCGTTTTATATATTAAACTTTTTGGCAATGGCCACATTTGTAAGGCAATGTTTACGCCGTTGTTAAGGTAAATAATAGTATAACATATCAAAATAATAATTTTATTATAAGTTGATCTTAATATCGCGCTATATCTCGCTTGCTAATTGATTTCGAAAAAAATCTTTTGTCAAAAGTTAAAAAATTGTTTCCTTTTAAAAATTTATTTGAACCGTTTCTCAACAGGACTTACTGTTAAAGGGTAATAGAGAAAAACAAAAGAAAATCTGAAAAATACAGTGTTTTCTAGCTTCCTGAAGTTAGCGCACGAGTAGGAGAACGGAAACTTTGATATTCATTTAGTGGCTGGGCTCGTATCCAAAAGAAAAAAAGTTTTTATGACCTTTTTCCAGGTAACTCCCCTTTTTCAGTTTTTGCCGACTGGACAATAAACCGTGAACCACGAAGTCTTCATGTGGTTAACTTTAGTTAGTCGCCAGATAACGCACGATACCCCATCTCTCGGCGAGTTCAAGAACTATTTTCTGTGACTCGTTCTACGCAGAGAATTTGTGGCACGCACACGTGCGTTTAGGGTACTATTTTTTATTGAATATGATTTCCAGGCACGTCAACTGCTAAGGTTATTAGTCCCACAAGTGTAGTGCATGCTCTTCCTAGTGAGGTAGCGGTGATTTTCCCCTGCTGGATGGTGAGATCAGACGCCGACCTACCATCGGCTACCGGGGTTTCCCGCATCCAGGCATTGTCTACCAACGCGACACCGCCCATACATTCTCGGCTATCCGGGAGCCGCCGCGTCGTTGGTTGGGAGGCCGACGTTTTGCCTGAAATGTCGAAGGCTTCCTCAGGGCAGTGACGAGACACCGCCCCTAGCCGAACAAGCTCTAAGCTCCAGATATTTCGGCCTGTGTAGTAGTGTGATGCATGGAAGTGGTGTGTGTAAGTAGGGGTGAGGATAAAACGTGAAGAGAAAGGAAAAATCGCGCGCAATCCGTGACCCGTTTGTTAGGGTACTGCACCGGCATTCGCCTGGTATTGACGAGAGAAACCACTCAAAATTACCGATCAGAGCAGACGGGAATTAGAATTCCCTTCCAAACAGCGAATGAATTCGACCCAGCTTTCTAGCTAGTGTCGAAAATCTTGGCACCGTCGGAACGCGAACCTAGGACCTCCCGGTCAGAGGGACTGCTCTGACATCAATTGATGCACTGAGCCACCTCTCTCGGCAAGTAAGATTTGATGATAAATTGTTATTGACACTACGAATTATAATGTCAACGACAATTATGGTACTTTTGAAGTAATACTTCGGTATCAAAATGAACCACAAATATACAACGTCCTGTCTGTTTTACAAGACGGTCATCCAAAAATAACAAATGCTTTATCGCATTAGAGTAACTTACATAAACGCGAATATTCAAAGATATTAAAATTCTTGTGTACCCCAATAGAATAACCAATCACTCTACAACATAGCATAGACTTTTTCGTATTGCTTGTAACAGCCACGCAAAACTATAATTGTAACCAGTTGACTCTGGCACTTCCGGCGGTGTGTAGTTTCAAATTGACAATTTGTGCCATGCAAGTTCATATTAAAATAATGATTTAACAATAAAGTTGGCGGGTTTGTCTATACTCAGAAACAGAAAGTGGAATGACGAAATATCGATATTCCTTTTCTTATTTTACAAAATTCATATTTCATTACATTAGTAGGATTAACTACAATCGTCAAAATAATGAACAATTATTGTTAATATACGAATCATTTCCTAAGGAGCTGTCTCTTCGAGACCAATAAAACGTGTTCACCTCCGTAGTTGGCTTTAAAACTCCTCAAAACGTGTTTCAGGTAGGAGTTTACGTACTCTCACGCAACATGGTTTCTTCGATAATTCGCCACAAACTATCAACAATCTGATTAATAAAGTAACGATTCAGAAAGAGCATGCCGTAAAGGAAATTAATTATTCCTAGCGTTTCACCGATGTTTTCGTAGGTGTATTGAAAACATGCAAAACATGTTTTTTCTAGAATTCTTCTAGAATATCCTGGAAACCTAAGAATTGTGCCAATGGTTTTGTCTGTCGAGTGGAATCGAATGAGTTATTGATTATGTCTATAGATGCAAAACATGTTTTTAGAGAGATTTCGAAGAATTTTGTGAATGAATTCTCAAAATATATTCGTTTCCCATCAGGAGAACGATGCGCGGCGAATGACACGAATTTATCGCGATTTGTGGTCCGGAAGAGGTCTGTGACCGACCGACCGACCGACCGACCGACCATTTCTATCAGCATAACACAAAATTATAAAACTGGCTGATGGATATCTGACGATTCAACCAAGAATTTGCATTCTTCTCGTCGGAACCTAAGCATTTATGATTCAACTGGAGGTAGTCAGCAAAGTCAATGCAGCCTTTGACTTGAGCTTACTGCCATACGTTTGAATCAAATTATGCTTGTTTCATATTTAACAGAAAAAAAATTCCATTCAAACTGTAATAAAAAACAAATGATCTAATCATCAGTTTTCAGTGGAAATAATGTAGCATTTCAAAAGCGTACTATCTTAAAGCTTTTTTCAATTTTCCATGTCATTACATTGGCATTTTAATGTCATACAATTTATGTTACTTCTTACAAAATTACATAGCTGTTCAAAAGAAACCTCAGCCAGAGCTACCATGGGACAATCGTATGGTGGATATAAACCTGGCACTTCCCCAGGTTTCAGTCTCAGGTAAAACAAGGTACGATCACCTAACATTATGAGAATCTTCAAATCAATATATCTCATCAAATATAAACAGATAATGAGAGCAATACCAATAATATCTAACAACAGACATGACGGCGTAATTTCGGAATTCTTTCGCTGCCAAAGAGCTTAAAATCGGAGCCAATTACCAGCTTTTCTCGAGTCGAGACCTATAGCAAAATTCCCCGTCAGCAACGAGGCGAGAATGAACTTCCAACACAACCGTTCGGCACAAACGGCCTAACGGAATCCATTTACTCTCGAAATAAAAACGGGCGTCGTTTCCATCCTTCAGCGCGAGTTAACGTTTTAATGAAAAAAGGGGGCGGGAAATTTCGGCCGACGCGTCGCATCGCCTTACAAAAGGAAGCGCGGGCGGGACTGGCGTCCGAATATTACAATTTGCGCGGAGTACGAAACCATGTAATTACTAAATTGCTACGCGGCCCGATGTAACTGCTCGGCAGTTCCGACTGTACGTTCGGGCAACGCCGTGAGTCGAGCCCTGCAAAGTGGTTGGAGCCGTTAGCTCCTTATGCAGAGGAGAAAATGTTTTACTTAGGGCGAGAAAAGGAAAGAGCTCGCCTCTGATGGTGAGTGTTCCAGCAGGTGGAGAGTGTGTTGGATGGCTTGTCTGCGTCTGTTTTGGGAGCAGTCTGGGCACATGGCTTTTATTGTTACAGCAAGGAAGAATGAGTATTAAAATATTCTATTAACCCATCCATTATTCTAATTTTAATTTTCATGGTGATGAGTTGCGATCATTTTGTGTCCACTGATAACATACCATTTTGTATACAATGTATATTTTTGTATACAATTTATATATTACATATATGATTAATTGTAATATAATGTAGTATGTTATTATATGTAGAATCAATTATAATTATTCATGACTTGCAATCTGAATCGTCAAGACAACTTTTTGCTAAAATACATATCGAGAAGAGTATACAAAGTGCGAAGTTTGTAGTCATAAGAATGAATTCTACGAAATAGATGAATTCCAATTCACAGAATTAACGGATTCTATGACATCTAACAAAAAAGAGTAGATCTCCTGGATGAAAAGTGTTTTTAAGTGAAACTTACGGTGACACCCAGTGAAATTAACAAAACAAATATATTAAGAATTCGTGAATGCGATAAAACGAGATTTTCAACTAGTAAAATGTTTCAAAATAATACTGAATAGCTAAAAGAAAGTTTTATATTTTTATGTTTCAAGTGAGACCAAAAAAGAAGAAACTTGGTAATTAGGGATGGTAGACACATTAGGAAGTCATCAGAACAATAATGCCTTTGTGAAATAAATTTCTAATATAACAATTTCATAATGACGCAACACTAGATGTAAAACTGATTTTTCAATACATAATAGTTTCAATAATTCCCAAACCAAACTTCCATTCTAAACGAATAATTCCCTGTGCACTAGAACTATAATATTATTTAGTATTTGCATATTAGTATTGATAATAGTAAGAAGTTACAAGTTAATTAGGTGATCGTTACTACAGATCTCAAACCTCAATATTTCTTCAGTATTCACATAAAAGAGAAAGAAAAGAGGAATTCAAATGTGGGAGGAGTTCAGAATCATGCGTTTACTAAATTGCGGCACAGTCGAATGTAACTAGCGGCGCCATTTTGTGCGCAGTCTTTGGAAGAGCAGTTCTTGTTAACGGGAAGCCGTAGACCTATTACACGGAAATGAAATCTAGAAATTGGCAAAGAGGAAGACCAAAAAAGGACGGACCGCGTCTGGACCGGAGCTGAAGTACGAATTTTCGAGCTCAGGTGTTGGTGTCTGGTTACACATTCATAAAACTATATTCTTGCACCACGTAACTTGTGCTTCAGGGTAAAATGCTAGCGTAATTTAGGAATTTTTTGCCAATTGATAACGAATTCGAGGTATGTCAATGGAAGTCAGGTCTGATAAATACTAGAAAATTGCTTTGTACGATGTAAAACAAAGAAACAAACAAACCGAGACTTTCGAATGACACCGAGATGACCCAGGGCATCAACTGATGTCACTGTAGTCCCTCCGATCGGAAGGTCTTTGGTTCGTGTCCCGACGGTGGCAGGATTTTCGATACTAGCTTGTTAGCTAAGTCGAATACAATCGCAGTCTAGAGGATATTTCATTATTCACATAAATTCAGTATTCATATAGAATTATCTAGCGGCCGGCTGCTCTGATCGGTAGGTTTCTCCAATCAACACCAGGCGAATGCCGGAGCAGTACCCTAACATACGGGCCACGGACCGCGCGCGATCTCACCTTTCTCTTCCTTGTCCTATCCTCTCTCCTTACACACACACACACACACACACACACACACACTAACACGCACTACCACACATGCCCGGAGGCCTGTCAGGAGCTGAGAGCTTGTCCCGGCTGGGTCGGTGCCCCGCAGGTGGGAGACACCTGGTTGGCGAAAACTCCGCTAGCCGACGGTAGGTCGGCGCCGGATCTCGCCATACAGCAGAGGAAAGATCACCGCCACCTCCCGAGCAAAGACATGTGGGACTAATGATCTTGGTAGTTGACGTGTACTCGCTCGTGAACAGGCAACATGTAGGATTTTGAAACTCAACTGTTGAAATTGTAGTATTTCATGAACTGTATTGTAATGTTATGTTCAAATGTTAGAATACCTACGAGTGTTTGGTAGATTCAACTATGCCAATGTTATATGAATTGATATTGTATATGTGAGAATCATCCCCATTGACATCTCTAGCACCATAATTCCGAAGACACTGTTTAATGACCTCTCGCCCATATTATCTTCTCATAATTTACAATTCAAGGGGTAACAATCTTGTCGTACCGACAGATACACTTGAAAAGCTGATCCAAATAATTACACTCGTCAATCGGGTGGTCAAAAATGGCCGATACGCAAATAATACTAATACTAATACTAATACTAATACTAATAATAATAATAATAATAATAATAATAATAATAATAATAATAATACGGATATTGTTATTTGGGATGTGGAGGAAAAACGTGCTTACTTTTAGGTATTGCTGTGCCATGCGATTGCAACGTCGTAACCAAGGAGGCAGGGAAAAGTCGTTCCCATTTCGGAATTGTCAACTTCCGTTGCAAACCCCATATATAATGTATCAGTAAGATAAATAGCAGTAATAAACTATTAACTTTCTAGAGAAGCATTTTTCCAATCTGATATCCAGAAAGTAGTCGGGAATTCCGGAAGTTACGCGCGAGTGAAACAGCTTGGACTCCCCGTCGTTTAACTTCTGTAATCCTGAGCAAAGCGTTGCTTTCAACGCCCCTTGCTGGTAGCAAGGGATCTAAGCAGGGAACCCATTTCATAATAATTCCCTTAGAGCGACAGCCCGCCATTAGCCCTCCCCTGCTCACTTTGTTGCCGTTCGCCTGACGCGGGGCTGGCCGGCCTGGCCGGCCTGGACCTGCGGGTGACGCTTCGGCTCCCCCCCCCTCCGGCTCCCTCGGGGTTCGTCGTGGCGCCGCGACGCCATTTTCCCCTCACTCCAATCAGCGCGGGTCAACGCGGCGACGCAATACGTTAGGAGACGTTAAAGACCGATATCGTCACCTTAAATGAGGCGGAATAACCCCTAAGTGACATGTGAAGTGTTTTGGCAGCGCGGGCGGTCGCACCCGGTCCGACCCTTCGCCGCGCTCCGTCTGCCGGTGCTTAATCGAATTGCCCGCTACCTTACCGGCAAATCCAATTACCGCCACGGTGCGCCCTCGCCGCCCCTGTCGCCTCGCGTTGGGTGGAGCGAAACGCTTTCAGCACCAAGACGCACGGATACGACTCCCACGCGTTTTTGCATGCACGGTATATGCACACGTGTGGACAGCCAGAAAAAGCAGGGGGGAGGGCAGAGTTGCCAAATGTCTGGGAAAGCCTGCTTTCCAAATGAACAACAATTCCACGATTTTTCATGTTAAATAGCTTAAAATTAAGGATTGAATTAAGGATCGAATACAGAAAATTAAGGATTGAATACATAAGATCGCGCACGAAATTGTCACAATTTGTTTCTTACGTAATTTATGAGTCGCACTAGGCATCCCTTTGACCATAGTGCGGTGGCGATTAGCGTATACCCAAGCTCGTGGGCTCAAATCACCATCGAAGTCATGGATTTTACGTCAGGGCGAATGGGACAAGGGCGAAAAAAAACCTTCGTACGCCATCCTTCGGAGGGGAAGTAAAGCCGGCTGTCCCATGTTAGTAGATTTACTGCATGTAATAGATCCTCAAGGCTAAATGGAGCCTCTGAGCTAAACTGCACGTTTCATCGCTCGAGTGATACCTCCTTTTCTCCGCTAGTGGGTGAAAGGAACGTAGCGTGGCCAAACGGAACAGCGGACCTGATGACCCGAGTCTCGCTGCGTAAAATACGGCATCAATTGATCTCAACAGCAGTAGCTTAGAGAAACAAATCTGATCCGACAGAGACGGATTTTCATACTAGGTATATAGCTAGGTTGAATTCATCCAGTCTGCAGGAGAATTCAAGCGACCGGCTGCTCAGGTCGGTAGTTTTCATAGTTTCACCGATCAACACCAGCCGAATGCTGAAGCAGTACTCCAACAAACGGGCCACGGATCAGGTACGCGACCTTTTCTTCTTCTTTGCCCTATCCTTACCCTTATTTTCACTAACACGCTCTCCACTACCACACCCGCCCGCCGGGAGAAGGAACGAGCGCTTCGAGTCTGTCCCGGTTGGGGGCAGGGGTGCACAGATGGAGATATACCTGGAGAGGGAAAATCCCTGCAAGATGAACCTTCAGGTCGGCAACGAATCTTATCACCCAGCGAGAGAGGATCACAGGCCGTGATAGAACATATTACCCTTGAGGAAATAATGTCCGTAGCAGTTGACGCGCCCGGAAACATCACCCAACGTGTGCGGTGGCACCGGGGGAGTATTCTAGCGGCCGGCTGCTCAAAGGAACACCTCCACCTCCCACTACAGAACAAGACGCTGTAGACAACCAAATAATACAACTGAACGAAGAGCTCAAGATAGAGATAGGCTTTCAGAAGGAAACAACACAATTCTAGAAGCTGGCTGCTCTAAGGAACACTTCCATTTCCCGCAATACAACATACATTAGACCTAAGGCACTAATATTATTTGACGTGCCAGGCAACATCAATTAGTCAATAACTCAACAAAATAGTTGAGAAAATGATCATCAAATAGACGAAACGTATGTCGCAGTGAGGTGTAATTTCCCCAACAAGATTTCAGATTCTTACAACGTTTGGCCGAGTGAAGCGATCTCCTTTTCTAACTCGGCTGTTCGGAATTTCGTCTGTCAAAGTTTGTTAACTATGCAATCACAACCAGACGCGTTGTTCCACTTTTTTATAAATTTTCCGTGAATAATCTTCGAAACATTAAAAACCACTCATATGGGTTAGGGTGCGGATGTCAGAATGTCAGGAAACATTTTTTCTACTCCCATTATCTAATTTTGTCATTTGATGTCTGCAACGAGATGCACAATGATACTCACTACGATACAGATTTCATTGTGATACAGGTTCTTGACCATCACAGATGGGTTCACAAACCAGATACTAACACATATTTAATCATTGAGAATCTATCTAGTAAATGTTTCGTTCGAGTGTGTACATTAAAATTGCTTTTCGTATTTTATTATGCTTTTCAGTTATAATTTCTTTAATTATAAGTAACGTTTTCATGGAATTTTATTTAAAATAAATAAATTGGATCGTAATTTCACATTGATCCTATTCGACTAGCGCAGTAATCCCTCGCAGGCGGGCTGGTAACCAAGCTACTTGCGATGAACTAAGGTGGGCCTAAGAAACTTTCCGCTGGGTGGCCTTGGCTGAATCCTGCATGTCAACTGCCACGAAACGATTCAAAGTAAAAACTTAACCTACAAGAGTTACATAAGTTACCAAAGAAAAAGTACCGTATGAAACTTGATGTAATGGATATTAATACATTCGTGTGAAGTTTAGGATACTCGCTCTTATCGTAATATCACACTCGTATTAATACCCATCATTACGTCATCGTTTCATAATGTACAATTTCCGAAGCAATGCGACATCAAATGTATGCCTAGGATAGTATATATGTGTTTGAATTTCTCAAAATTTTATGTATGGGAACGAGAAAATATCGAATTGAAATTGCAATTATACCCTTCTTTATACCTCGTTTCGTTAATTACTATAATAGCCATAGTTCTTGAATCACCAAGCTCAAGGTGGTCAGTTTTAAAAAGGAAGCTTTACTGTAAATTTACCACTATAATATCTCCTTAAACAACGTCTCACGCTTAATTTCTTCTTGGCTTTTTGATCGTTCTGTAGAATTTCGTACATCAGAAGAGTTTCAATTCCCCAAAATTTCTACAATTGATAACTAATTCGATCCACCATTGTGAAATTGAAAATGCTTCTATCAACTCGACTTTCTAAATTTGGCAATGTTCCTGTGCAAAGCCAATCAAATGGTGTATTACATATAATTAGTTTATTTGGACATAAGTCTACTGACACAGTCTAAAATCTTCCAAAATATCTCTGCTTCTAATAAATCTACTTGTCTGGGAACATGGCAAGTTGGGTCAGACAATTTTAGACCTTGCAGAATTTTAAAATGTCATCAATTTGTCCACTGGAATATTGTCCGTGATTTTAGGAAACAGTAAAAACGATATACCTGCTTGGTACTCATTATTTATGCTAAAAGGAATTTCTGTATCCACACTAATTATAGCCTGGTCAATAGCTTGATTCACTCCCACTATTGTTATATTACTTTCATGTTGCGTCAAATTCAAACGCTTGGCTAAACTAAGAGTACATAATATTTGACTGCGATGTTATGTCCAATGAGCTACGAGATTGATGCTAAGTGCCATATTTATCAGCTATTTTTATTATCGATGAAGGTAATAAAAATAGATGATGTTTACTATTTAAATTCTTACGTGTTAACTGAATTAACACAGTTTGAGAATTAGACGAATCTGCTTCAGAGTTTGTTGTCATGTTTGATTGAGATACAGTTCTTTAATAAATTATAACAGAATGAAGCAATGTATTATGCTTTTTGTAACTAAATTTGCAAGCAGAGGATTGACACAATTTGATGATATGCCCAGTTTAAGAAAATTATAACAAGCAAAAGATTACTATGTTTTTCTACAATGATTTATTGCAAGCAAATAATTGATGAGGCTCAGTGCCCTAGAAACAATTTTCAATTGTTATAATTAATGACTGCTTACTATAAGATTTCTTTGATACTTCCTCTACTAATACTGTTTTAACTTTATTAATTTTGGAAGCACAAGTTTAATTATAATTTTTAATCTTGACCAAAACATTACAATAATGCTACAAGAATTGAACTAGTTGCTTGGAAATGGGTAATGTATCAGACTTCTATTCCCATTCATGTCTTCTTTGACTATAATTTTGAAGACAAAGATATACAGTGAATATAACATTTCTCAAAAGGATGCTCCAATGCTTTTAACATGTTATTATTGGTCTCAAAGTATCTTAAAAGTTTCCCCAATGAAGAAGCTGATGAATGTTCCAGATAATTTAACTGAAAAATATCTCTTACTATTTGAGTTATAGTCAGGCCTTTGTTCTCAAATCTGGTAGCAAGCATACCCTAAGCTATGTCAAAATTTTCTTCTATGAGGGGTAAAGGAGCAACAACTTGTGCTGCATTACCCTCCAATATTATCTTTAAATAACAGTCTTTCCACATTGTTCAAAGAATTATTTTAATAGGTACCGTTTGAAACAATTCTCCCAATTTTCCCAATGCATTGGGAAAATTCACTTGAGAATTGAATCAATTCTATTTTTACTGCAGGCTTTTCATGTTTACTCATAACAGTTGATTGTTTTCATTTATCTTTATTTGATACAGCTAATGTTCTTCTTGCATCTGAATTTGCTTCAACCAATCTTAATGCCTTTTCTAAATTGTTACAAAAGTGCATCTAAAAGCAAGCAGTTTCTCTTAACATCTACAACCTCTAATACTTGGAATATTTTACAACTCCTCTAATAATTGAAATTTGTCTATTTTGAGATGAAGTGCAGGAACCCTATTTAGGTTTCCATTCTGATAAATATTTATAGAATCGAGTTCCAAAGCTAAAGAGCTTTGATAAAGCATCTGTTTTTAATTAATTTTTGAAGCCTTTGATCAGGAATTTTTCTCTCATCTTCACTCATTTTGAAAATTATACAATAAATAAATTAAAAACAGTAAAACTCAAAGTTAAAACACAATAACATGAGAAACACTGTGTAATGGCACTTACAAAATACTATACCAACATAGTTGACTCCTGCTTCATTTCAACATGCTTCCATAATGACTTGTTTGAAGTGTAACAAAATTTCAATTTAAACCCTAAGCAAGTCTTACAACCATCGAAGAGTCCCCCATTCCACTACATTTTTGTTTTATGACTCTTCTACTCCTAAACACCATTAAATGTGCAATATTGACTTCACATCAGCCGCGAGAGGGTTTTGTAGTGTTAATGAAAGTGAACCGTGTAGTGTTAATGAAAGTAAAGCTTGTAGTATTAATGAAAGTGAAATGGAGACTGGAACGTTGGTTTATTAAGTTTCTTGCTTAGACTTTTCACAGGTTGTTTTGCACTCTTATACACTTTGTAAGTTACTTAGAACACATTACCTTGTAACTTGCAACACTGGATACGCTGAAGCACTGGCTGGCATGACACCGTCCCACAAGTTTGTAATGAAACTTTGATGAAATTGTGTTCTGGCCGTGGTCCGACATCATGCTCCTCTGCTCTCGTACGAGAACTGAACGAGAGGTTTCGGGGCTTCGGGATCCGAATCATTGAAGGTCGGGAACGAATCCCTATTACTCTGAACCCTGTGTTTTGATTGGTCGAATCACGGATTCAACAAATGTACACCTTTTTAATTGAAATCCACACGCACTTGAAAATTGACCAAATTTTTTTGAAAACCACAGCCTATGAACTGAAGAAATTAACTTCTTCGTAGAAATCTAGAAGAGATGGATGTTCGTAGAATGATCAATATGTAAACACCAAGCATTTTAATACCGTATACCCTTTCGTATTTAGTTTTCCTTTTTATTATGACCACTCGTTTGACACTTTAGAGCAGATAACGTTAACGGTTTTATTATGGGTTAACCCTGAAACAATAAATATAATCGTATTAGTAGAGCCCAGTACTTTGGCAAAATTCATTTTTATTTTTATTGTTACGGTTTTATGACTTTAACAACAGAAATCACTTAATTGTACTTCTGGAGTCGTTTTAGTACATTTTCATTTTGCGCTTTTTAGCTACTGATGCCTATTTTTGGAACTTTATCGTATTCGTGCCCTTTTTGCCCTTTTCGCCGTTATTTTACCTTTTCCCTCGTGCAACCAATCTCCATCTAGCTGGAAACATTCTTGCAAGCTTGTAAAACATGAAGGCACGGTCGTGTGCGGTCTTTCTGTGCACGCGGAGGCTCCAGTGTCAGGATGTGTTATAAATCTAAGAAGGAAAGGAAGATGATACTAGTGAAGATTTTGATATTTTTATTGGTGCTGACATACTTGTTCGCTCACGAGAAATTTCAACTATGTTTGTGTATAGCCTCAGAAACCTTTTGAAGACAGAGCTGTCTGTACGTGATATACCCTTCTCAGTTACTTCTTGTTCTCTCTTCCCTGCTGACGATTACACAAGTGTGAAGAACGAAACCTATAATTCCGTTTTCAGTTAAACCATTTCAAGATTCAAAAGGGAGTACACAATAGCAATTCGTAAAGACAGCGTCGCTAGTAAAATAAATTCGTACCGGATGGCCAGATGCAATGAAGATTACAAAGGTAATTAACAGTAAATAAATTATGCAGCTGTACTGCAATCTGCTAAAAGAGCACTATCTCTTTGTTACCAATCAAACCTTGTTTCCTAACTGATTTCTCATTAATCGAGAAATAATTCAACGCGATATAAACATTCTCGTTTATCATAACACTTAACACTGTCACTTTAAAAGACATGTGCTTCTGGATCTCGGTGCTTGGTTCTCGGATCCCGGTGTGTGTCTCATGAAGTAGCAGTTCCGCGATGCGTGTAAAGAAATTAATGTGTGCTAGATATGAATGTGTAAACAACGTGTGCAGCAATCACGAGCATATGGAAGCATGCAGGATGTAAGTATTATGTGCAGCAACCCTTAAATCTACGAATGATAAATGAAATGTGTGCTACGTTGAAGTTTAAAGCGAGGAAGTACCGCAAGGGAGAATACACTTGTAGGATGTCTGCAGGGTGTTCTGTGTTGTGTCCTTTGTGTGTACAAAAGTATCCAAACTAAGTGTTTAGGAGAAGTGGTTTGCTGTACAATATCAACTGTTTGTTGTTTAAGTGAACAGGAGCAGTACACCGAGAGAAAGAGACGTAGTGCACAGCTACTGCACAGTTCACACCACGATTTTCCGCAGGGGTGGCATGACGGCTTGGCGTAGTGTAGCATAGCGTTACATGGTCGTGGCATAGCTTGGCGAGACGAGGCATGGCTCGGCGTGACGTGACATGGCCATAACCTTTTGGTGCCGCCGCTTCTAGGTCTTGGCTCCGCGTGTCGCCCGCGTGCCCTTTCGCCCAGCAGCCCTTCCGGGCTCCGTCGGAGGCGCCGCTGGACGCGTTGGCTGGAACAACTACTATACGCGCAAGTTTTCTTGATATTCCACAGAGGGGGGTGCGGGGAGAGGAGGGCTCTGGCTACGTCACGGCTTAAAAGGGCGTACCAACTGTGGGCATGATCTTAACTCGCCAAAGCGTGCCACGATAAATACTACGATTGTTTTGAAAGTACGATCTGGTTGTTGAGAGCATTGTAAATTGGTACGTGCAGTTCCGAGTGGAACTTACGTATCTCAACGTGCTATTCAGCGCTGGGTGAGAACTACGGAGCTCGTGTATCAAAAAAACTTGCGCAAGTAATACAGCTTCCACCAGATGTTTCTCCAATCGGGGCCCATGCTCCTGCCCGATTCGCTCTCCTGGCTTTGCTGCGTCGACTGGGCTGTCTCTAGCGAGTGACCCTCAAGCAAGGGGTGCGAGTCTCTATCGCTGTGACGACGCAGGGGCAGAGGGGGGCAGCCCCGCACACAACCGGTCCCCAGTGCTACTGGCGTCGTTCATGGCCTACACCAGGGCATTGCAACTCTCCATCAAAACAGGGGACAAAGCTCGAGGGTGCTACTCTAGGAGGCGCTAGTGTCGCCAGGTCGAGCTGCAGGTTAGGCGCGCCAACTTTCGTACATAAAAAATGTCTAATTTGTGGGAAATAGGAAAAGTGTCTTTTAAATATTCAATTATTAATAATATACACATATAAGAAACCCCTGAAGAAAACGCGAACATCAGCACTATCTTTTGTAACGTTATGGGCCTGCTTACGACCCGCGAACTCACGCAGGTTTTAAGTGGGGTTGGCAAGCGGTTAGTGTTTTAGTTCCTGTAAGAAGGTGATGCAACTGAGTGCGCAACCATAATGCTTTCCACCACGTTCTAGGGGAGTTTTAAACCCTGGCCTACTCGCTGTGACCACTGTGCTCCTGGCTGTGACAAGCAGAAGCAACCAGACGAACCCGGCTCCCATGCTCATCCCTATACACTATGTGTGATTGATCTGATTTGATCACACGGGACAAAGAAATGAAATAAATACATTTTCTTCTCTGACCCCATATGTGTCTGACCTGAAACTTACCTGAAATGTTAAACAAGAAATCGATTTTCTTGGGTGTGCTTGCCAAAAAGATTCAATCTGTATGTTTTGTTGTCACACTATGATCAGTTTGATTTGTGCTTCTTAGTCTCTTTTACAGTACCATTTTCACCATAGAAAACTTCTCGAACAAATTTCACGTTATTTACAAACTTCAATTCATCAAATGTGAATTTTATGATACGAATGAAATATAATTGCTTAAACTTATTGGGGCGCCCATGGGAGATATTTTCACGTCAACATTTTTATCTGTACTTTGAAATACATAATAAAAATAAATTTTAAACAATTCAGATACCCAGCTAGTCCATTTTTGAGCATAGAACGTTACGTAAAAGATATCGATTAAAATTCTTTTTAATTGTTTCTTTATTACAAAGTTTAGTTTAATTATCATCAATCTGATAAATCAAATCGTACCAATGCTGGAAAAATAGTTAAGCAATTCATAGCGATTTACCAATGTGTACACAGGTGCACTGAAGTAATAAAATAAATCATGCGTTTTTCTAGAATATTTTAAATATTCTTGATGAAACCGGCTAGTCATTTTACCATTTGATTTATCTTATTGGGAGGATTTGAAAGAAATATTGATCAGGTGTGTATGTGCTGTAAGTCATCAAATGATACAAAATTTGTAATGACAATTATTTCCAGAAGGAAGGTAACAAAAAAATGCAAGTACAATTTAGTATGATTACATCTGCCTTTGATTTTGTGTATTTTGTGTTGCATTAAGGTAACTTACTGAAAAATGATCTTGAAAATTTGTGTCAGTATAGTAAGTATTATCATAAGATGGGAGGAATAAGCAGGGAGTATAAGGATTGGAAGTGATGAGATGTTTTAAAATGAAGAAAATTTTAACTTAATCAGAAGTCATATATTTCCCTTCCCTTTAGGTACATAACTTAATAATTATTTACAACCCTATTATTTTATATAACATTTTCCTTAATTACAGTATTTCAAACTACCAATATCGCTCTCCCTGCATGTGATATCATAGTCTGATATGGACATTCACACTCACTCACATGAACAAAAATTAACATTAAATCTGAAAAGATTTATTTCCCTAAAAATTCTCATTAGTCATGTTTTGGAAAATATCACCACTGTATTTCAGATTTCACAATCTCTTCCCCTAAGTTTCTTTCATTTTTTCATTTGTAAAAAATATTGACTTTACATTAAATAAATGTTTATGCTTAGATCACGTGGTTCATTGAACAGCGAACAGCGGGCGCACCGTTTCCCCAAACATTGGAAGTTCGTTTATCAAAGCACTTGGAGTTTTTTATTGTTCACAGTCCGTGAGAGGGAACGCGGTGCGCCGGGTCTGGGGCGCCCCCGGACGAGGACCCGGGTTCGATATCACAGCACGAACGTGACGTTGAGGGTGGCCAGCTCCATGGGCCGCAGCTGCAGCTGGTCCAGCGCCTTGAGCTTGGCCTTGGCGTGCAGGCCCGTGAGGGAGGTGTGGGTGAGCGCGTGCAGCTTCACGTCGCGGAACATAGTCCTTGGGTGGAAGGCGAGCGACGGCCCGTCGCCGCCGCCGGGGGCGGTGCCCTTGAGCGAGCACTGCGGGACCACGACGCCGGCGCCGGCGCTGCACGCGAAGCCCTGCCGGTGCAGCACCAGCAGCGCCGACCACGACGGGAACTGCATGTACGTCGAGTCGGACAGCGTGCGCAGGTTGAGCAGGTGCACGTCGCACGGGAAGGGGCGCGTCAGCAGCTGCACCTTCTTGTGCAGGTCCAGGTCGCGCCCGTCCGAGCCCTTGGCTGCCGCCGCCGCGCCCGCGCTGCCCCCGCTGCCGGTCGCCGCAGCCGCCGCCGCCGCCGACTGCCCGCTGCTGCCCCCGGGGTCCGTGATGCCCTCCACCACGAACAGGTTGGCCGGGTAGAGCAGCCCGTTGGACAGGTGGTGCGCGAACAGGCTGGGCCGCGAGTACTTGTCCTTGGGGTCGCCTTCGGTGATCTCCTCCAGCAGCAGCCAGAACTTGGTGAGCATGCGTTTGTTGTCCACGATGCCCTCCCCCATGCCGCGAGAATCGTCGTACAGCGTGCGGCGGTCCAGCATCACCTCCAGCCAGCCGGGCTGCCAGCTGGCGGCGCCCTGGGCGTGGTTCACCAGCAGGCTCAGACGCCGAGTCGAATCTTGGATGTACGCCATGGTGGTGATTGGGAAATAGTTGCCTTCGATACCGATGCGTTCTACTTTAACGCGGCGCTGCATCTGGAATCCGTTGAGGTCGGAATAAAATTCCGGCGGGTCCCCGTTGCTGATGTCGCTGACTACACGCATGAACAGCTCCGTCTCACGATTCTTGGGCGGGGCCTCGAAGTCGATAATGTTCTCAATGTAAATGCCTTCACTTAGCGGTCCTGCAGCGTGGTAGATCCGTACCGAGTGCGCCAGAATAGAGCTGTACACAACAGTTAACTCGGACGCGATGGGACCGGACGTGATAACAATCTGTAAACTACGTCTCCCAGACGACTCGTCGGCCAGAATCTCCCTTTCCGGATCTCTGGAATTCGGATCGGGCATAAAGAGATACGCCCCGCTGTGGAACTGCGCCGAGGGATAGGCAGCGAACTGCAGCCCGCACTGCGTAGTGCGCCCGGTGGCCTTTCTGGTAACGGCCTTCAGGAACCCGGACCGCCCGTCAAACAGCAGCTTCATGCGATGGTTCTCCAGCTGGATGTCCCCGGCCTGCATGCCCTTGATCTCGAAGGGCGACACGTAGCTGGGGTCGCTGGAGCTGCGACCGCACGACGCGCAGTACACCACAGAGCGCGCTTCCAGGTTGCGCTCGGAGACCCGTTCCACCACGTACGTGACGAGAGACAGCGGCGGAAGATCCGCCACGAACATCACCTCGTAGAGGTCGCGCGCCATCTGCATGCCGCCGGCGCCGCCCCCGCCGCCGCCGCCTCCGCCCGCGCCGGCCGCCGTGCTGCCACTCTTGGCCGAGTCGTCGGGCTCGGGGCCGTCGCCCGCCTCGGTGCTCTTGGCGGCCCCGAACGAGCCCGTCATGTTCCACACCGGGTTGATCTGGAACGGAATCTCGTTGCCGTCCGAGTCCAGCACCCGCACGTTGGCCGTGGCCACCCGCACCTTCACCACGTCCTGGCGCTGCTGCGCCAGCGAGTTGAAGAGCACGATGCGGCGCGGTTCGTTGCGCGGCACCACCAGCGGCACCTGCAACAGGAGGCTTTCGTCACTCGCTGCACCGGGCACCACACCACTCTTAAATCTAGGCTTTTATCACTCGCTGCACCGGGTACGACACCACTCTATAATCTAGTATATGGCTCTCTATAAACTCAACAATAAATCATGAAAATTAATTAACAGTATATTAAAAAAAACTCAAAATGATCTTGCGACCAAAAAGTGATTGAAGAAAATAGTAATTTTCTGAATCACCAATGCATTAAGTTCTGCTCTCTGCTATATATTTTATAATTATTTCGAAAATTACATAGAAAACAATGTAACCAGGTAGCATATTGGAATGAATGGACAAAAATTGACGATTTTCCGACACAATTCGGGTACTACCTCCATAATATTCTAATGTCGATTAGACGGTAGAAACATCATATGAAGAGTGCTAGTGAATCATTAGCTAGCAAAAGTTACGTAACATTTACTACACTACACAAGTAAACAATATCCCTGCTGAAAAAAAAACAATAATTCGGTGTTTTGGTGCGCGCCATAACTCTAAACGGTTAAATCAGTTACGAATCAAATGGATGGCAGCAATTCCCAAATAGTTCTAGGACACCAGAGTTCTCGAATTTATACACTATATTTTTTTAGTAGCTTTCGAGAAAAATATAAGTAACTTTGTGAAATATGCGAGAATCAACAAACCAAAACGCATATTGTTCACTGGTGGAAAAAAATGAGTTTAATATGATATCGTGTAGTTTTTAATATATTGTACACGTTCCTGCTTGAGATTTCTTCAAACCGCATATTAACTCATTAAATTAAATGCGTTTTCAAGAAATCTTAAATCAAGAACGTGTACAACGTATTAAAAACTACACGATTTCACATCAAAATCAATTTCTTTTACCAGTGAACAATATGCGTCTTGATTACTTGTTCCTCATGTGAAAATTCCTTTAGTTCGTCGAGTTAGAGGAAAAATATTTCGTTTTATTACAAAAATTATAATATACCGTTTTGGAAGGTTGAAAGCAATCTGGATGTATCATAAATAAAATATCTCTATATAGTACGATGGTCAGTTCGAAGGTAATTTAAACGATAGTTAATAATGCTAAACCTTATAGACTAGAAAAATGAGACAATATTTTGTTACTGAAGGTAGCCGATTAACATAGAAATGTTTGAAATACGAGAATATAGTGTACTAGACTTCGATTTAAACATGAGTCCGTGCTGTTCCGTGTCGGAAATCTGGATCGAGAACGTCACAACTAAAGAGAGGATTTTTATGTCCTACAAAATCTTGAAATATGCATTTATGACCTACATTTTCTGAAACATGCGATTTAATACTCAATTAAAATTAACGATATTTCACATCCTCTATAAATCTTTCTTGATAAAATTGAGCAGAAGTATGCTTAGAATTAAAATACATATTTATTACAACTACATAACATTACATTATTTACCCCACTTCGCGAGATAAATTATTGAAGTAAATATTCACCTTAGTTAAGTTTATTGTATGTCTTCTTACTGGTTAAAAAAAGTTATTAAGAAATATCCTAAATTTTGACAAGTTTTATCATATACAGAAAAAATGCTAGCTATGATTAGCCCTTTCGAATCAATGAACGCTCACAAATAAATAGATTCAATGAGATGAAACATTTTAGGGAAAAGTCTCTATTTTAACGAAAAATGTTATAAATGCCCCTATAATTATACGAATACATACCTACAGGAAAAATCGGCAGAATATGCACAAAGCTGCACCAACATATTAATCTATATAGCATCATACTCTAACCAAATGCCGACTTAGCTATGCACTGAAGCAACGCACAAAAATAAGCAAAATCATAGAAATCAGCTCCCTAGTCAGTTCATTAGTAACGTTTAAGCTTCTGATCGGACGACATGGTAACAGCTGATTAGAGATACTATGGAAGTGACGTTTAAGATTCCGATTGGATGACACAGTAACAGCTGATGAAACATCAATGAACTCAATAAACATCAATTTTTAAATCGAAGTATATATTGTTTTGAGTTAGCCACAATATACCGAAGAGATGATAGCTTAAAACAATTAAGTTGTCATTTACACTAATAAACATTTGCACTAATAAACCAAAAATGTTGTTATGGGGCAAAATACGTTGTTCCGAACGGTGTCAAAGGATGTAATTTCAACGAGAAAATTGAGCGGGAGCGTGGAACCCACCTTCTGCGCCAGCTTCTCGTACGACTCGCGGTCCGTGTCGGGCAGCAGGAAGTTGAAGTGCGGCTGCGGGGGCTTGCCGAGCGCCGTCGCCTTGTTGTTGATCTCGCGCAGGTCGCGCAGCAGCAGCGTCTGCGCGCAGCGGCCCTGCACGAACACCGTGTCCTGGATGCCCTCGAACAGCTTGAGCGCGTAGTCGTGCATCACGAACGCCTTGGACGTGCCCGTGATGGCGTCGTGGTGCTGGAACAGCGCCAGCGCCTGGCGGGCCTTCGTCAGCCGCTCGAAGTCGCGCTCCAGCAGCTGGATCGTCTTGTTGAAGGCGTTCTGCCGCGCGCGGTTCAGCGCCACCGTGTACAGGATCTCCGCCGAGCGCAGGTTCGCCTCCAGCTCGCGGTCCAGGATCTTCCAGTAGGGACGGGTGGTGAAGTAACCGCTCCAGTACGCTGGACGGCCTTCCGAGAAGATGTCGCTGTACACGAAGAAGTCGCCTTTCAGCGTGTGGAAATTGTTGGTCCGTTCTTTGACGGCGGCGAAGTAGTCGGACGGTGTACCGAACGACACCTCCGCGTTGTATTTGTCCTTGTTTTGGTTGATGTAGTCGAATAGCATTTTGTAGTTCTTGTACTGCTGATCCCACTCGATGTCATGGTCGTAACGGAAGTCGTCACCTAACGGCATGAGGACGACGTTGTGAGGAAATAACGATCCTGTTCGTCCGTACTGCTCCAGAAGCAACTCGGCCTTCTGCTTCACGTTGTGTTCGTCGATTGGCACCGCCCGCACGGAGTATTCCGTGTACTCTCCGGGGATCTTCCGGAAGTCGAAGTTGAGGCAGACCTGAGGGTGCGGCCCGCACGAGTGCTTGATGGAGTAGATGTCGAAGGGCTGGTTGTGGACGAGCATGTCGGTGACGCCCTCCGAGTCCCAGTTCTGCCGCCAGAGCACGTCGCCCATCTCCTTCTCGGCCAGCCACTGCTTCCACGCGTAGTGAATGCGCTGGATGACGGTGCCGCCGCCGAAGCCCGCGGCGCGCAGCAGGTAGGGCACGGTGGCGCCGTGGCCGAACGGGTCGATGGACCAGCCCGACTTGGGCGCCAGGCCCAGGTTGTTCTTCACCCACTGGTGACCTGCAACAGGGAGCAAGAGCGTCGGTATCCTCGCAGTCTCGTTCAGATTTGTTTCTATACTATTAGAGACTATACCAAGCATCCAAAAGGAAAGTAATATTAATTTTAATGTATTATATATCATTTGGATTGTATAATTTTAAAGAACCTGTAACAAGTATTGTACTTCAGCTTCTGGGTCAATGACCCCATCTCGATCATGTTTGGCTTCTGGACATAAATGTAATTTCAAATTAACTTCCCCCCATAGCACGTCACACACAGTTTTTAACTGTTTTTGACGTAAATAAATGAAAAATAAATAAAAATAAATTTAGATTTAGATTTATTCAGTCAAAAACAGTAAAAATTGTATGAGACATATGATGGAAACGATTATATGCAGAAGCAAAAAAAGGGGACATCTCAGCATTTGCTCAACGGATGAGGGAAGCTGGACAAAACCCTGATCGAGATGGGGGTTCCAGAAAATTGTGGTGTTATTATGTTATGTTTTACATTTGTAAAAAGCTTTCCCACGTAAATGACAAATCAATAAACTGCACAATTAGACGACCAAAATATGTTGTTAGGAACACTGACTATCCCACTTATTTCAAAGCGAACTAGTGACAACAGCACATACTTTCTCGTATTCTTTCTAAGTTTGCAATTTTCGAAAATTCAGAGAGTTCAACTAATTCGAGACCTATCTCTTTCTCTTAAGAGCTCTTTACGGTAACCGAAAATTTGGATCCATTTTCGAGAAAACTTTAGTGTTGCGTGGCTTCATATAAAATACCCCTCGTCCCCCAAAAAAATATCCGTTTCAAACACGGATGGATCTCCAATTTATTTAAATCATCTGAACGACTTATGCGCTAGTATTTAGTAGACAGACAGACGTAGTATTTGTGAATGTGTGGTTTTAATTCTATAAAGGAAGGCTTTCTATTTCATTCAAGAAGAAGAATATTCAAGTAATGTGATAGTCATTCTGACGTATTCTCGAGAATGAGCATTTCTACTTCAAATAGAAACTATTTTGCAATAGAACAAGTTGAACGACAAGTAATTTTGTACGCCCTACAAAGTTAAATAAAAAATATGTTATAAGGGAGTTTGCTTTGAAAAAAAGTAGTTTTCTTCAAATTCCAATGCGTCAATATGTCGATTTCAACAAGAATAGACTAACATTTAACTATGAGCGAAGTGTCACGATTTACAAAATATAATGTATACTTCGCGTTTGTATCAAAAATGAGCTTGCATTGAAAAAAAAAGGATTTTTCTTCAAATTCCAATGCGTCATTATGTCGATTCCAACATGAATAGACTAACATTAAATTATGAGCGAAGTGTCACAACTCAAAAAATATAATGCGCGTTTGTATCATAACTGTTCTAATTTTATCATGGGCATGCACATCAAAGATACGGGTAATGCAGAATACTCAGAATATATAAAAAAATGGTGAAATCCTCCCAGAAAAAAATCCCATTAAGACATTCATCGTAATTCGAATAATAAGTGGCCATTGAGCCGAAGTAATTGTAACACAACCCTATTCAGTCTCACCAGTTTCTATTTCCCCACTCCCTACGATGAAGGGGGACATCGTTACGATCCGTTCTTAGCCGCAACGCATCCCCGCTTCGCACATTCACGACAGCCGCACAAAGCGCAGCGCCGTCATCTCCCTCTGCGGCCGAGGCCGGCTCCCCAGGCGCCGAAGGACGCAACATCGCATAAAAATGCCCTCTGCCGCCGCGCGACTGCGCCACCGGCGGCGCCGTCGACACCCCTTCCCGCTCCTCCTCCCCCTCCCGACCCCGCCCGGCCAACGCCGTAATTAAGCCGAGTCCGAACAAAGCGGCGCCGAGGGCGAAAACTCGCGCCACCAGAGTTAGGTGGGCAATTTCCTTATCGCGGTCACTCGGCGACGCTCGCTTGTTCGCCCATTGTTGGCCCCGCCGCCGTCGCCGCAACGCGTGTGCGAACAATGGCGTAGGCGGGCCACTCTTTATCTCTGGTGACGCCACCCTGGGGGGGGAGGGAGGGGGTGGCGACGGAGGCAATTGGCGCTGTATCGGCTGCAGAAAAGTTGGCGAAAGATTCGGAGGAGGAAGCGTGTGTGCTGTTGGGCGGGAGTGGAATCGGCGAAGATGAAGGTAAAGGGGGTAAGGTAATGATCAGAGAAGTTACGCATCTGGAAGCTGTGCAGATGCTGGCAAAGATAGCGGAAGATCAAGTGGTAGTAGCGACATTTACACATTTGAAGTCCGAATAGTGATAAGTTATATTTGAATTGGGTGATAGTGATGAAATAGTTAACATCTCCACAGTTTTGAGAATTGGGGTGAGAGTTTAACAGGGTGGTCCATGTGTACTAAAAGTACAAGCGTACCGTGAATGACCAAAGGTAAGCGGAGGTAAATTACTGGTTAATTACAGGAGCGACAAGCAGATGAGAGAGTAGAACTGTATGATACAAGCAATGGAATGTGAGGAAGTGAGTGGTAGGTGAGGTGTGGGATAAATATCAGAATGAGGTGGCGGAAGTTGTTAATGCAGAAAACAGGTAGACGCCGGAGTAAGTGCTTGAGATGAGATCGAGGGAACGAAGCGGTAAGGATGAAAAGAAGTGGGGGAGGCGGCGGGAAAAAAAGCAAGACACGTGTCAGCAGCAGTGAAACGCCATACGACGGTCGGACCTAGGGATACGACACCGATGTCGATGTTTTTCAATACATCGATGTTGTTATAAAATCATTGATGTATTTAACGTACATTTTTTTGAAGCCTATGTTTTGTTAACATCCATGTTTTTTGTGTTCCAAGTTTTAACGTGATCGATATTTTTTATATGAAAATGTCCATCATAAAAAAATCTATATCTTAGTGGTCAGCAGAGATCTTGAGGTAATTAATATTACAGATGAATGTTTCGAGGGTTTCATGTGGTCTGTACTCATTGTGGCCTGTTTACCTCTAATCGTTCATCTGTAAATTGTATCAGATACATTGAATATTATTCAGACCAACGTGACCACAGATAAAAAATAAAGAAATCGCGTTTTCATCAATAAAGAAGCCCCTCTCATATTTGAACTATCAGATAATGTAAGTCTTGTTAAATGTCCTGCTGATTACGTTACTTTGTTTTATCAGTTAAATCTCAAAAACTAATAAATGAGACCTCTTAAAAACTGAATCCCTCGGTCCACCACTTGATCTACAATGGTTCTTAATTCAGTTTTAAAAGCATCGATGGTTTTGTAACGATGTTGTATTAACATCGACGTCGGACCCCCAGTCGGAGATAGTCGATTACAAAATATGGATGATTACAAAACACTGACGTACAAACTTAAAACATCGATATTAATTATTCATTGTACCAAAAACCATCGATGTTTTTATACATCGATATTTAAAATATATATCGATGGATACAATATATCGACGGTTAAAACATCGAGGTTCCTATAAAAAACACCGACGTTTTGAAAACATCGACATCGAAGTCGCACCCCTAGTGAGAGCTGCGTGGTTCGGGCGGTGTCCGCCCACGCCCGGTTCGCGGCGGAAGCAGATGCGCCAACAATGGCGTCAACACGCGAGGCGACGGCGCGCGCTCGAAAAACGGCGCGGAATTACCACGGTGAAGATAAAGACCTGCTTTATTGAGGGTGTGTAAGATGGGTTTAGCGGAGCCTGCACGTCAACGCCGGTGGCCAATGGCAATCGAGGTGCTGGGCGGATCGGGGGACGGGAGGGAGGGGGAAACTGTAGAATCAGAAATAAAAGGGGGACGTTGGGGGAGACGAACGCGGCTCCCTTTAATCTACAGGGCGGCAGAGGGATGTTGTTGTCAGAAGTGTGCGAGAGTGTGTGTGTTTGTGTGCGTGTGTGTGAGTAAGTGTGTGTGTGTGTGAGTATCGGGGAGGGCGTCAGTCACCCCTCATGGGGACGTCACGAAGAAATGTAAAAGAGAGTTTGTTGTTTGAGAATGAATCATCCTGATGACGTGAATTCGTGTTGTTAAATATTTGTCAATATTAACATCTTAATCAGTAACCCCCGAAAGTTTCGTGAACAATTAATATTTATGACAAATGTAATATAGTATTCCTCTTTATTTTTCTTCAAGAGAAATTGTTTTATAATTTTAAAATATCGTGAGATTCATTAGCTATAAAAACTGTTATCCTGGGACTGAATTCATCAATTTCGAGCCTTTTGCATTACATTCCAGTAGAAGCCAAACCGAAAATATTTGTCATAGAGAAACACTCAGCAAAATTCTCGAGGTAATACAATAAATAGGGTGGTGTAAGTAGTCAAGTGTTCACAAATGGGAGAAGCTTCTCCACTTTTATTCCCCGGGCTGCTCGTTGTACTGACCGCGTTCCGGTGCCTCTCAATCCTCCCCCCTCTAGTGATCTTTACTGACACCCCTTTGCAGATCTTTATTACTTCCCTCATAACCTAAGCCTTTCTACCACACCCAAGATGAATTGTTTGATTGATGACAACGATATGATTTGAATGTTAATAGTTTCCAAATTTTTTAAAAACAGACACCTTTACACTTTTTTGGAAATTTAGTGTTAACCATATAACAGACGTCAAGTTGAAAGTCCTTGGAAGTCCCGTTTGAATAACCTCCGAAAAAAAGCATACGGCAAACTAATTCATTTCTATTCCCAACCTTAAAATATGTTTTGGATGTAGCATCAATGAAATGAAGGGTGAGGTAATCGAAAGAACTCCGATCGAAAATACCTCGATCCCGAAACCACTGAACTTTGTCCACTACAAATTCCACACGAATCGATCTGGATTGATGTTGCCAGAGCTGAAAAGTGTGATATCTAGCCACCGCAGCACTGAGACCCTGCGATCTTTGCATATCGAGAAAACTTCGATATCCCTCACAACCCACACAATACTTAAGTGTCTTTCTCGGTCGACAACTTACTTGGAAGACCCGTTTGAATCACCTCTGAAAAAGAGCATACGACAAACTAATTCATTTCTACTCCCAACATAGCACCGTCTCAAAAACGTAAATCTCCGTCTTCCTATAAAACAACCACCACATTCGATCAATTCTTACTTACGTTTCCTCAATTTGGACCACAGAATCTCCTCCCAACTTTCGTCACCCTCAAACATTCAATAATAAACTGCCGAGGCAATAGTCAAATCATCCTAGTTTATACGTAACTCAGAAATTCACCGTGACCTTGGAATTCTTACAACAGACAATGCATCATCAATGAACTAAACTCTGTCTCCTTCCGAAGCTACCATCTGCCCCGTATGCATCATCCATTTCACTGAGAATACCTCTTCACTCTTCCAGAGAATCTACAAAACCTCCAGACATCACGTGACAGTGCAACAGCTTCCTCCTTAAATCCTTACTCTTATTCAACCATCTACTACATAATTCCTCCTCTCCAAACCTCAATTTCGCAGGAATCAAACTGGATTACCCTACATTATAAATTGCAAAACTCTCTGCAACTAATCATCAGAAACCACATATATAAAACCCCAAATGCTAATCAGTGAAATGAAAAAAGTAAGTTACGTAACAAGTGCGTAAATCATCTTGCACACGTTTTGCACACACTACTTTGCACCATAGCATCAGCGAAAGACCTTTCACAGAAGCTTCGCGATGTTTCGCGAACGCTTCGTAATTTCCCGCACAGTAATAGAATAAACAAAAATCTGTTGCACACACACACACAATCTGGTTTCGCGGACGGCGCTTGCAATAAAATCCACAATACGCATCTTCGGGTCCATTTGGGCCCCAGCGGCACCGAAGACGCCCGCCATTTCATCGGCTGCTCCGCGCGCCCTCTCCCGGCCACCCGCGCCGATCCGCCTTATTGCGCATCTCGCCCCCCCATTCCTATGCTAATGGCTTGTTTATGCCGAAGAAGCACTAGATTACGCCGCGTCGGCGAGTGATAAGGGGCTACTGCGAGGGCGGAAAAAAAAGTTCCAGTGAAGTATAGCCCTCTTTCGCTTCGCGACCCGCCGACACTACAATAGTCTGAGTTTATGCGCGGTCTTGCGGAGAACTCCCTTTTTTTGGGTCGCCTTCGTACGGCTCTCCATTTCGCGATGACGTTTCTAAGTGCAGCATAACGAAGGGGAAGTCGAGCATCGGAAAAAGACGTTTTTGGGAAAGCTTTCCGGAACGTTTAAGATTTGTGTGCGTCAAGATGTTTTTGGCACTCATATATGGGGCGAAAAGGAAGCTTATTTGTTTAATGGTACGCAATCGGGATGTAATGTGTGAGAAATAAATAGAGAGAAAATGAACTCGAGTCGAGTCTTAAACGAAAGGGTGAGAAATATAATAAATAATTAAACCAAAGTTTCGGATAAGAGTGAACGTTTTCTTTGAATTACGTTTTCTCAGTTTTTTTAAACAGTTTGCAACATAACCATAATCCATTGCGAAGATCATATTACAATATCTTAATCACACTTATCGTTACCTAAAATAACGATTTAAGTTGATGTTCTACATCGCTTCTTACTTTGGGTAAGTTGTGTTGCGCTCATCGTAATATGTGCTACTGAAAGAATTAACGCTTTTAAAAAGTCAAATTTGATTTTATAATAAACACTTATAATTTACTACATCGCCTTTAATTACAGTTCTCGATCGCAACATTAATTACATATCTATAACCATTTATATTTTAGCATTCAAATTACTCCAAAACGAAGTGTTGGTTCTGTTATTTGCTATGGATGTGGTACATAACTTTAATTTATGTATTTGGTTGAACGCGTGAATGCGATGTATTCGTATTTTTTTCATCTGCTACTTCAGGAGAATACGCAATTTTCTCATTTCCCTTAAAAGAAATCAAACATTTCCTTCCGAATTTCTTTTCTATGCTACCTTTCCATGCCAGCTATATAGTATATCTTTCAGTTCATCACACAATTTGAACCCACGTGCTGCTTTCACCTTCCAACCCAATCGTTCCTATGGGCTAAAAGCCGGGCATCGCGTCTCTCCCCACGGCAGGAAGCGCCCCCCTGTCCTCGTCCACACCATCCCACCTCGCCACCGCCCATCCTCCCAGCAAAAAACGAAAAACTGGGGTGGATTGGACGTGGCTTCTTTCAGCCTCACGCGACCGGGATGGAGCGGGGTGGGGCGGCGCGGGGCGGCGTGGGACGGCGCCTCGAGCCCACAAACGCATTGGGGAGACGGCGTCCTTATCACCCGCCGCTGAAATACCGCGCATAAAACTTGGGTTGGGCGCCACAGGCGATCGCCCCCGGCGCCCGCAGCTTCCAGCGCCGATGCCGTGCCTTCCCCACCCCCCATCCCCGCCCCCGCCGCGGGAAGCAAGCGGCTATTCATGTTCTCGTCGCAGAGCTGTGTTGTTGATGGAAATGTTTTGGCCTCAGGTGAAAACCCTGCGGGACACCAAGGGAGACATGATTTGATTTTGTTCTACAACCCAATCCGGTCTTCCGGTGTTTCCGTAGCAACATATGCTGCAATTTGTAGAGGGTATTCGTCGAAGCAAGGATGGAGATACTTCGAGAAGAAAATGTATAGTTCAACTAATTTATTTACAAACAGTAAAAAAAACGGTGTTCCACACAGCGAGAAACTTTGTTGTTGAATTAAAAGTTAGGTCAATTTCTAGCAACATGATAACATGTCTTATGTAGCACGATGCCTGAAAGGAATTTTATTTAATAAGCCAGAAGTGCGCACATATGAGCAAAAAATAAATGTTTACAGTTTGTAAAGAATATCTACATTCAAAAATTAATATGAATATTATTGCAGATAACATAGTAGATTTTTTCAATACCATAATTAATAAAAAAACATCCGAAAGAACACAATTATTTCTTAATCTCCATGTGAACTATTTCACAGCCTTTCAATGCATTAAACAGAGTACATAGGAAATTTATCCATAAGTGTTATTTCAAGTGGAAATAAACTTTTAATCGATAAACGTGAATTATTATGAGCTGTTAATTATTATTCTTGTCATTTCCGATCTAAATCTTGTTACGTTTTAGTTTTGGTTTGCTTTGAGGTTCACACTTATATTTCTAATTACGTTTCCACGCAGAAATTAATTGTTCGGGAAGCATAGAAGGAATAAATAGAACATATCGCTGTGACTGTGAATTTCTCTATTATTCTCTCATATAAGGTGAAAAGCAATTAGAGTTTCCAAACAAAAGGGGTAAAACAGAACGAGGTTTTAATTAACCATTCAGGAGACCGGGCGCACAATCTCGGTTAGTTTGAGATTAAGTAGCAATAGGTATTTTCCACAGAACGGAATAGTTTAAGCGAAATTTACATGTGGGGTTGACACGACGCGTTAATGACTTTGGACGAGGATTACACTTGGGACTGTGAGGTTTCGTGGAGAACGGATAGAGTGAATACAATTGTACGTTAATGCAAAGTTAGCGTGCGGTATCATGCAGGACAGACATTAATCTAAGCATGTGTAGAACTTACAGTGGCCTTTTAAACGAAAATCCTCAGACATTACGTGGAGTTTCGGACTTGAAAAACATTTCTGGCTAGGTTCCACACAACTTAATATAGCGATTTTTATCATAATGACATCCGTAAATTATCATCTAGGAATGCCATTTATTATTGAGTAACAAGGGCCTGATTACCGATCCTTCGATGTTGATTGCTGAGCAGCAAAAACTACTTGTAAATATTTGTTTTATACCAACATGCGTTAAAAGGATTTCTCGTTAGCCCGTGTGAGATTATACTGAGAGAATCGAGGAAATTCCCAATCCACCTTGTTTGTTGCGACTTCATGATCTTGTCAGTATGAGGTTATCTCAATCTGAGTAGAATTTATCTAGGTAATGCCTGCAGAACTAGCAAACAAGTCAGAAACATCAATAAAGAAAAGGTACGAGATATTTTTTATGTCAAGTCAAAATCACTCTCCATTGAGAAAAATACTAGCTCGCAGCTAATAAATTCCTGAATCTCCATAGAGGCAATTTTGAGAAGCGATCCAAACAGCACTCATGTATCAGAATTCAGCTCGTAGATACTTTAACTACATACTCGACTCACATAATCAGGAATCAGTTCAATATAATAATTCCCCGTGTTGAGGCGTCGAAATTGCTGTTTGTGAGAGAGATGAATATTGGACAGAAAGACTTGTAAAACGTCTTCCTGGGTTCGTTTAGCAGACGATTCTAAAATGACAAATATTAAGACTGTCAGCACACATTGTTGTTAGTATCGTTCTTTTACCATGAAGTATTTGAAGAACATATCCGGGTACCTGTGTCCTGGGAGGAAGGAATTATATTTTTTGTCTTATTCCTTATTCATGTGAGTATGGACAACGCATATTTCGCTCCGCAGCGGCGCGCCAAAGCAGCTGGATAAAGTATTGCCTCGGAGTTTCGAAATAAGGCACCGACCACCTATAATTCACGTAATAGCTTTGCGATATGCGAAGATGTCAACGCGATCCTGAGCAGATAGTTGAGCTGTTGGGTGTTAACGATGCGTGCGAAGGGGGTCTTACATAGAAACAACTATTTTTCTCCTCAAAGCGACAATTTGAGGTGCTTTACGTATTATTGCGGCCGGGAAAGTGGTGGCCTCTAGTGGCCTTTGAGAAGCAATTATTCCAGCGCTTATTCCTTATTTCTTACTTTGTTTTTTCATTGCACTTATACCCGAGGGATTTGATAAGAATAAAAACTATCTCGTCCGCGGTACGTTCGAAATGCACACGTTTTGATGTTAAGTAACACCAAAAGCAGATTATAACTGTCTCTATTTGAGATTAGACGTCAAATTTTAGTTATGTTGGGGTGAGTAAGTGTAAACAGCCCGTTTTCATCACACTCGTTGATTCCAACTGAACTAACGTCGTTGGGAGTTTTAGATCCTTTTGTCAGGATGGAGCTAGAACACTCCGCAACGAAGGTGGCTTCTCTCCGACAGAAGCTGCAGTGTTTCCCCTCTGGCTGGCAACGCACTTAGCTGGCCGCTGCCTCACGGGGGCAGAGGGCCGCTCGCAGCCTGCAAGAGCCCAAATGGAGAGGGTTGGCACTCACCCTGCGTCAACACTCGGGCACCGCCCCCGACCCGCCCCGCCCCCTCACTTAGCCCCGCTTAGCCCTTCGCGGATTTACTTAATTGTTACGTATCTCCGGGAGCGACTCGCGGGGAGAGTACGGCGAAAGTAACATCTCCAAGGAGGATGCGAGGAAAACACTCCCCGCCCACCCCGCCCCGAATACGAAGCTGAGAAGCAGCGAATTTTATGAATTGCATATTTGCTCGTGGAATTTTAATCTCTCTTCATTAGCAAGAACGAGACAAGGGCACGCCCACGCAGATTCAGCGAGACTGCTGAATTAAATAGATTTGCTTCTCGACGAGAATCTTCCGCCCTGGCAAGTAGACTGCTTGGCGTGGAAGACAGAGACGGCTTGTAGCCAATGCACCGTAAACGCCCATTCACAATGCAAACGCAAACATAAGCATAGCGCATAGGCATAAACATTAACATACGTGATAGACTCAAGTATTCACAATGTCTAACATAAACGTAAGCCACATAATAGTTTCTATTGGCTGTGAGACATTCTGGTTTACTATTGGTTGGATGTGAGAATCGATGTCAAAAGATCGACTGTGTCCAAGGCTCATAAGACGTTAGTTCTTTTATCGACTTCGCTCCAATTTCGATTCTCGATTTTGAGTTACCGTGCTGTGCTTGTTTTATTTGTCTTACGCATAAGCACAGAAGCTTGAAGCCTGCAAGATTTTAAGTTAACTTCTTACATGTTGTGCTCATGCGAACGCATTGTGAAGGAGTCGGCTTACGGACGTAGTCCTAACTTTTATGCTAACACCATGCTTATGTTTATGTTTGCATTGTGAATGGGCATTTACAGTCAAATGTGTAACGTATCGCCAACTAAGAGGACGCAACCGAAAGAATAGAGAGAGTGAGAGCCTCATTATGCGATGGTTGTCATGGAACTAAAGATCATAGATAGTGTGGGTGATACCGGTGGCTTGGAGGATAATAATTCATGACACTGGTAGTAATGACCAGTGCACTGATTGTGATAACTGTCATCTTTTCATCGGTGCATTGTAGATATAGCTAATTTGTAAATTAATTTATTATGACATATAGGTGATGGAAATGTTTAGTTATTTGGTCATTTTTTGTCAATAGCATCCGGCTATTTTTTTTTTGTAATTTTTCAATTTTTACTTCTGTACCTTTCCGTCATTTTTGTTTGCTTTTCGTGATTTTTTGTTAGGAATGTTTCGTGAATTTACAATGACACTCTAAACCCAAAAAGTTTATTACATCGTCAGTTCATGGCGAAATTCTCTACCGCAGTGGACTCGGTGTCTCAATCTCGAAATTAGCACGAATCTTCAGTAACTTCCTTGACTTTTCAAACCTGACGGTTGGAAAATCGGAACTAAGGATTACATTTTCTCCTAAAACAAAGATTTTCTATTTATTTAATATTGTGAATATCATTGATTAAATACTTTTCATACAATTTTTTTGAGTATTTTAAAAAAAATAGGTCATTTTCTTCTTTTTAAAAGTCATTTATAGGGCACTTTCTTCTTTTTGAAAGTCATTTATAGGACATTTTCTTCTTTTTTAAATGATATTTTATAGCAAATATTTAAAGAATTTTTAAGTCATCAGAATCCGAGCTCGAATAGACTGTGGCCACAGCGTTGGAGGCAACAGTGCTAGTAGGGGAAGATGGGGGAACGTTCCCATCGTAATTCCTATGACTTTCGAATTCCCGCTCACTCAAAAGTGACACAAATGTGACGAAACCAAGTGGAGGAAGGTAGAAACACTAGGATCCAGATTGTGGGTACATCCAACAACGAGGTATCTCCACCAGTGGGGCTCCACCCTAGGTGAGGTAGTGTAGTGCATGTTAGTGTAAGTGTGTGTAAATAAAGGGACAGGGAAGAGGAAGGAAACATCGCGCGCGAGCCATGGCTCGTTTGTTAGAGTACTGCTCCGGCATTCGCCTGGTACCGATCAGAGAAACCACGGAAAACCCGATCAGAGCAGCCGGCCTGTAGAACTCTCCTCCAGACAGCAACTAAACTCGTGCTTAGCTACGCGTGAGTTGGTGATTTGAAATAGTAACTGTAGGGAGGATGGAGTCGTCACAGGCGACGGAGCTGTTGATGTCAAACGGCACGCACCGACGTCGTGTTATGGTATCAGTGGCAGCGGGGACGGCACTGACGGCGGTCGAGAGTCTTTAGCTAATCACGGCGGCTCCTCCGTTCATTAAAAAAATCCGGCGCGCCGCCAGCCCCGACGAGCGTCCGTCTCCGCCGCCTTCCCCGCTCGCGCATATGTTCATGCCCAGCGGACTTGCAGAGGCAGATAAACCCCGGGATGCTTGCACTGCGCGCGAAGAGAGCAACGAGGAACGGGCGGAAAGGGTGGGGAAGGCGGCCGATGCCACTAAGCGACTGAGGGGGGCGAGGGCGCCACGGACAGACAGCGTGGGACGGCGGCTGGAAGCCTTCCCACGCGGATACGCCGGGAGCAAGCGAAGTACGAAACTGAAGGACTTGACTGGCACACGGACGACACAGAGAAAACCGTACGTGCGCTTTTTCGGTCTGAAAGAGCAGGAAGCGAAAGGAAAGACGCGTTGGATGTGATCGCAGCGAAAGACAAGTTTTGTTTGAAAAGCATACCATTTTATATCGAATTGGACGTACGGTGTGGATAAAAAACCGGAAAGTTGCTGAGCCAAATGAAGTGATTAGTGGTACCTCAAGGGATGATAGGAGAAAATCTCCGGAAAAAACACACATATGGAGGAAATAGTAATTATACACACTATCAGAAACGTGAAATTAGAGTAGTTTCAATTTTTATTCCCGCAAATTAGATTCCTGTGTACCTAATATTTCATTTACATCGGCGAGCAACGCGATAAGCTAGGCCACGGGGGAACGGCGCACTTCGTAACGAGATACAAGGAAAGACGTGGAAATCATTGCGGAAAAGGACGGCAGTGGAGAGGACGGCAGGGAAGAGGCGTGGCCGCGAGAGGCGCCGGGAAGGGGCGGGTGGCGTTAAATCGCAAATCCCCAGCCCCACCCCCTCGCCGCCCGCGCCGCCGCC
>BOPP01000031.1:3312464-3325734 GCA_017312745.1 Gryllus bimaculatus
CCCCCCCCCCCCGTCCTCGCCCCGTCTCGTCACAGGCGAAATGGAAGGTGGAAGAGCGGGGGCTCTTCCCCGTTCCCTTTGGCCTGGGCAGCCCTGACTTCGCCCCCGCTTCGCGCTGCCTGTTCTCTCCATGCCCACCGCTCGACTGCTTCCCCGCCACCCAACCAGCCTCGCCCCGACTTCGCTCCCGCTTCGCGCTGCCTGTCCTCTTCCTGCCCGTCGCTCTTCCACCTTCCCTTTCACCTGCGCAGCCTTTCTCCTGAGTCCCTTTTCGGCTGCCTCCCCGCCAGCAACCACCCTCGCTACGACTTCGCCCCCGACTTCGCCCCCGACTTCGCCCCCGACTTCGCCCCCGGTTCGCACTGCCTGTCCTCTTCCTGCCCGCCGCTCTTCCACCTTCCCTTTCGTCGGTGCAGCCTTCGTCTCGGGCCCCTTTTCGGCTGCTTCCCCGCCACCCAACCAGCCTCGCCTCGGCTTCGCCCCCGCTTCGCGTTGCCTGTCCTTTCCCTGTCCGTCGTTCTTCCGCCTTCTCATTCACCTGTGCAGCCTTCGTCCTGGGCCCCTTTTCGGCTGCCCCTCCGCCATCCAACCAGCCTCGCCCTGACTTCGCCCCCGCTTCGCGCTGCCTGTCCTCTTCCTGCCCGCCGCTCTTCCACTTTCCCTTTCGCCTGTGCAGCCTTTCTCCTGAGTTCCTTTTCGGCTGCCTCCCTGCCACCAACCACCCTCGCCCCGGCTTCGCCGACGCTTCGCGTTGCCTGTCCTCTCCCTGTCCGCCCATTTTCCACCTTCCCTTTCGCCTGTGCAGCCTCCTCCTGGTTCCCTTTTCTCCCACCCCACCACCCAACTGCTCGACCCGTCTTCGCCCCCGCTTTGCGCTGCCAGGTCTGTCTCCGCTCACTGCACCGTTGCGTAGGCGCAGGCGAGGATGCGGGCGAAGGCTTGGGAGTGAACGTGGAAGAAAACGAGGGATGTGTCATGGGCATGAGTGCGGGCGTGAGCGAGGGCACAGGCGAGGGCGCGGGAGAGGGCGCGGGCGTGGGCGCGATTGAGGGGGGCCATGGGCGCAGGCGTGGGCGTGGGCGCAGACGTGGGGGTGATCGCGGGCGTGAGTACGGACGCGAGTCGCGGACGTGGAAGTACACAGGAGAGCAGGCATGGGCGCGAGTAGCGCGTGGGAACTACACAGGAGAGCAGGCGCGGGCTAGGGCATGGGCGTGAGCCCAAGGGAGGGCGCGGGCTGGGCATGGACGTGGTAGTACACGTGAGGTAAGCATGGGAGTGGGCGCGGACGTGGACGAAGTACACATGGGTTGGACGTGGGTGAGAGCACGGACGCAGGTGAGGACGCGAGTGCTGTTATGGAAATACACAAGGGGTGGGTGTGGACGTGAGCCAGGGCGCAGGCGAGGGCGTGAGCGTCAATGTGAAGTGGAGGTACACATGGGGTAGGCGCGGTCGTGGGAGTGGGCGTGGGTGTGAGTGGGGGCGTAGGTATATGTGTGGGTGTGGGTATAGGCTTGGGTGTGGGTATGGGCGTGGGTGTAGGTATGGGCGTGTTTTTGGGGGTGTGGGTGTGGGCGTGGGTTGGGGCGTGGGTGTATGTGTGGGTGTAGGTGTGGGCGTAGGTGTGGGCGTAGGTGTGGGCGTGGGTATATGTGTGGGTGTGGGTATGGGCATGGGCGTGGGTGGGAGTGTGGGCGCGGACGTGGAGGCAGGCGTGGGCACAGGCGTGGGCGTACGCGTGGCTTTGTGGCGCGGGCGCTAGCCCGGGCTCGTGGGCGGGGCGGGCGCGGGCGAGGGTGCGTGGGTGAGCGCCGTCCTTCGCCTCTCCTTTCGCTCCGCCCCTCGCTTCGCGCCGCGTCGCGCCGCGTCGCCTGCTCCGCCGTCGTCGCCGACTTCCCGTGCATTATTAATTGCGGCGGCGGCCGCCTCGGCGCGCGCCGAGCGCCTGCCCTTCCGTCTTCTGCTGCGGAGGCCACTCCTCATCCAGCTGCGCCCGGGACGCACACAATGGCGCTGGCGGCTATAAATACTAGATACGAATATGAGACTCTCAAAGTACTCGCAAACGAAGACAATGCAATTGTAGACATTTCGTATTTTCTAGAAACGGAGCGTCGTTTAAATCATATCAAATAGATGCTGACAGTAAAATGCTCTCAGAAAGGATATGGAAATATATAATCAGAAAGCATTGAACGTTTTCTAAAAGTTATCCATTTAAGTAATATCAGTGTAATTTCGGAAAAACTAATATTTATTTTCCGTAATGCATAACTACTGTGTTTTCTGTTTAACTTTTCGTCTTGTCTCGTAATAGGTGAAGAGTAAATTAAAAACGGAAAAATATTTAATGCATAATTACAGAAATTCCCGTTGCAAATTTATCACGTTACAATTTATTTCCTAATTGTGCTATTGCACAAATTTATTGAAATGGGTTCTGTTTCAATAACAATAAGTTTCGGACACGTCCAAATCACGAATTTGCGTTCCGGAACTATAAACAAGGTATTTACACACACACGTGTGTGTGTGTGTGTGTGTGTGTGTGTGCTATCACGTTATCTATGTATACGTAGGTAATTTTAGAATCTACTCTTACCAATCCCCGTTTCGATTCTCAGTCGAGCCAAGATTATAGTTTTTGCGATTTCCAAGATTATAGATTGCGTTTTCCTTACATAGTCCCAGTATATGTTGCTGTGTGACGATGATAAAATTCACTTCTGAGGTTGACAAGACCGGACTACGGCGTGGGGATGTCTACGTGCTACCTATGGCCGCGAGTCAGGGACGTCGCTGGTAGGCCTGAGGCCCTTCATGGGTTGTCACGTCAAGTACATACATACATACTCTTAACAACATTGTTATTACAATAGAAACAATATTTTAAAATTTTGAAAATAATAAAGCATAGAATGTTATAGAAAAGCATGATGTAAGGAGATCATTTTTCTTTCTTATGAATGAAAAGAAGATAAGTGGTATGCAATTCTTAAAATGTGTCAATGATTCGACGAAAGAACCCGTTTTAGGAGACCCTAAAAAAGCTGCCCAAAAAGTAGTTTGTTAAAAAAATATTTCTGAGAGTATTCAAGAATAGCCCTTAACAGTACACACACTTGTGTCCAAAATTGAATTTTCTCATTCGATTTGTCTCAACTTGATGAATTTTGATTGAGTTCCTTGTGGAAATATATTAAGTTGTTCTTGATGAGAAAGAATTTGTTAAAGTTGGATGTTGTGTTCCAGGAGGAACATCACTTGTTGTTCTAAGGATGTTATTGTTGGATCCTCTGTTACTATAAGTTAATCAGTATAAGACACTGCATTAATATTTCGTGGAAAATAAGGTTTATTTCCATAGTAGCCATTATAAGATAATGAAGAATCATTACGCTGCCCCGTAAGTGGGAGCTAGTACTGTCCATAATGATCCGTAATAAGTTGTTTTTTCCCTTTTTCTATCACAAATCACTTTATTTTTTTCTTATTCACAACTTAGAATAGCAGTTTTAAATATTTCTTTATAAAATTACGTAAAATTTCTTAAGAATCTCACAATACACTTATAAACTCTCATAATCGCCTCCTCCAAACTTTTGCCAATTCTGTTGAACGTCATTCATATAGAAAACAAAATCTGTTGAACATCGTTTATAAGTCTGGGTACAGCGGACCGTTGGCCACATGAAACAATAATACTAATTTTTTCATTGTCCTTAACAAATTAATACGACACACGCATTGTGTGCCGTGTTTAATGCAGTTTATTATACAGTTCTGAATACATCAGTCGACACATACCTGTCGAATGGCCTCTCGGGCCAAGCTATACAGTCATTTGTACTCCTTTTGCACAGCATCGCCAAATAATTTTAAATAACACAACTACTATATTGCATCGGTTTTTCTACAGGGCATTATTTAAACAAAATAAATTTTATATATCTAAATTGGGGAGAGAGCGTTTTTTCTATCTTGAAGGAATACAACGATTTTACTTCTTATAAATGTTAATACGCAGGTGGCGATTCTTTAATTAATATTTCACAGAACCGGTTCATGAGACAAAGTCGGGAAAGTCCGTAAATAAAGAATGAACGCAGTTCTTCAATGCTTTCACGTGGCATTTCTTTAAAATCGTCCACGTGGCACTTCATTAAAATCATATCATAAACGGAACAAAAACACAACCACATTCAAGAAAATGTTCATTTAAACAAATTACCAACGGAAATTTTAAAGGAAAACAGCATAGAAAGTTATTAACAAATATATATTGTAATATTATTTACAGATTACACCGGAAATATTATTAAATATTGTTAAAGTACAGAAATGTCTCGCAATGTAAGTTCTTTATATTACTCATATTATCTTAAGATATTTCACATGACCATTTTACCAAGAATTATTATCGATTTAAAAACAAGAACTTTCAGTCACTCGTTTGAAAGGTTATTGATATGCGAATTTGAAATACGAGCATTAGAAAGAATAAAAGAATGGCAAATTGATTGATCACAAAGGGATATAAGAAACAGTGTGACAAAGGCGAATACACAAGTGGATGTATTAAAGTAAGATAAAGACAATCCTGGGAGACTAAAAGGCCTTAACAAATGAAATTGTGTGAAGTTAATTGTGAACGACTATATGTATTGGGTTGATTGGCTGACTCATGATACCGGATACGTAAACAGCTGTGATAATTAGACCCTTTGGTGTAGGAAATGTTTGTTCCGAGAGATGACGTTGGTTCCTTCCGCGCTGGATCATAAGATCTAGCGTCGACCAACACGTCTGCTTGAAGGGGACTTCCTCCTCCAGGTATCTACCACCGAGATGTACAGACCGGTATCTGACATCGACACAAGATCTGGTATTCCGTCATGTGTAGTAGTATAGAGCATTTACGTGTTTGTGTGTGTGTATAAGGACAGTGGATAGGGCAAGGAAGAGGAAGAAACGATGGCGAGAGGTCCGCAACCCGTTTGTTTAGGTACTGCTCCAACATTCGTCTGGTATTGATTGGAGAATTCATGGAAAACTGCAGATCAGAGTAGCCGGATGTCAGAATTCACCTCCAGACAGCGACTGTACTTGACCTAGCTACATAGCTAATCGCAAATCCGCCCCGTCACAACACGAACCGAGAACCTCCTGACAAAGTCGCTGCAGAGACAATGGCATTGACCAGCTTAAGATGAGATAACCAACAGGATATAAGAAAAAGGAAAAGTTGCGAGTTGCTAGAATAGGGAGACAGCTAGGTGATTTTTCAATGAATGATTGCGTGATATTTCGAGGCATGTCAACAGATGCGACCATTTTATCCATTTGCGTACTGAATGTTATACACCGGGCAGTGTATCTCCCCCGGTGGATGGTGAGATCCGGCGCTGACCTACATATGGGCTTGTGGGGGATTACCTCTCCCCCACCTATTCCCATTATATTATAGGTATCTCTTCCCAGCGCAACCAGGACAACCTCTAAGTTCCCGACCGGTCTTCTGACGTGTGTGGTAGTAGAGTGCGAGCACGTGTGTGGCTTTGAAGGAGCTATGATAGGGCAAGAAAAGAATAAGTGAGATTGCGCGCGGTCTGTGGCCCATTTGTGCTAGTTCGACACCCACCTGGTATCGAACGGAGAAACCAAGGAAAACTGCCGATCAGAGCACCCGTCCGTTATTATTTTCCTCCAGATAGCGGCTGAAACTGACCTAGCCAAAGCTCACATTGAAACGGTATCGTCTCAATTGTCGGAGCGTCACAGTTGCGTTATCACGGACTACTCATCGATCGCTTCTTCTTTGAGAAATATCGACTTTTTCTCAACAACAAAATACATAACAATTTAATTTCACTGTCTTACAGTTCACAAGTTACAACAACTTCGTAAACACGTAAAAATTATTACTGGTACAATTCCTGGCATAACATGCAGACATTTGCATAAACTCACATTCTCATTGATCTGAGAATTGTTCCAACTTGTCTCCAAGTTGCCGTTAAAGAATTCTGTTCGTTTATTTAGGGTCTTGCGTTATTATACCCCGTTGCAAAAAGGAGATAACTGACGACGGGAACCGGCTGCGTTAGAGAACTTCCTCCAGCGACAGCATCGAACCATAGGCCCATCGCAAAGCATTCTGCTTGTTTATTTAGGGTCTTGCGTTATAATACCCCTTTGCAAACAGCAAGATAACTGACACGTAAGCCCGTCTCCTCCAGAGTTCGCTAGACGGAGAGCAGCGGAAGGAGCGGTAGAAGGTGACCGGCTACGGGGCCGAGACGTGCGCAGCGAGGAAAAAGCGCGCTGCGGCGAGGGTCACTGCGTCTGCCGCGAGGCGCGTCCGGCGCGACGAGCGCGGTGCGGCGCGAGAGCAACAGACTTTATTAGGGGCCTCGTTTATATCTCGCCCGGGGCCATTTATCAGAGGCCCTCCCAGAGGTGTCCCCTGATTCCTGCGAGTCCATCCGACCGCCGCGCGCGCTCTCAGCCCCTTCTCTCCGCCCCGCCTCGCCCCTTTTCGTTGCGCTGCCTTCATTCCGCCCCCGCCTCCGCCGCCTGTCCACCCATCCCCCGCCCCCGCACCCTTCTCGTGTCCACCATTCTCCGCCTGCGTTCCCGCCCGCCAGCTCAGCCGCGCCTCCCCCGCCCCGCACACGCCGCTCCCGTTCTACCTCGCCTACTCCCGGCCCCGTCCGTCCCGCCCCTTCACCCTCTCCTCCGTGCCCGACCATCTCCGTTAGCGTACCGCCCCGCCAGCTCAGCCCGCCGGCCAGCGCCTCCCTACCCGCCCACGCCGCGCCTCCCCGTTCTACCGTCGCCCCTCCTCCGCGGACCGTCCCGCCCCCACACTCTCCTCCGGCCCCGCGCCCCGCCGTTCTCACTCTTGGTCCGCGCTCCACCACCTCAGCGCGCTGCCTCACTCGCCTGCCCCGTCCCCACCCACCCCTCTCTCGCGATGTCTTCGTTGTCTCTCCGCCCCACGCCGCTTTTCCCCGCCACTCCCGTTGCGTCCCGCCCCGCCACCTCATGCCGCGCTGCGCCTCAACCGCCGCCTCCCACCACGCCTCCCCCTTCCCCTACCACCTGCCCGCGTCCCCCCCCTGACGCCGCGCCTCGCGTCTTCCCAATCCGCCACCCCGTCCGCTGGTCCAACCCCGCCTTGCCTCTCGCGAAATGCGACAGGACCCCGCCGGCGCGGTTCGCGCCCGGATCACCACCGCCCTCCCGCTCGCGCGTCACCCCATTCCCTGCCTCACCAGCAGTCGCTCGCGGATCTTACCGCAACCCCACCCATGCTGAAGATCTGCCTTTCACCCCCCCCCTTATCACTCAGCGCCTTTTCTGCGATAGTTGCGCCGCACTGCGCTTCTCCTCTTTTGCCCAGCCCCAGTTTCCTTGCAGACAAACTATTATTGTTGTAATCTACCTGAGGCTGTATTGTCCATGTCTCCTTTTACTTCCTCTCGGCGTTAGTTGCTATTTACGTCGCCGGCTGTCCCAGCGCCACTTGGGTGCTCTTTGAGACCTGTGGTAATGTTAGGACCTCTCTTACAACTCACTTTTGTCACCAAAACTTTAAAGTATTCTAATTGCGCATCACAATTTTATATTTTCTAATTTTCTAATTTGTGCACGCATAGCCCACAATACATATTGGTATCTCAAAGAGAATATTATATTTAATAAACGCATTTTTTTCAGTATCAGAGCTCAAGTGAGTCCTGTCCTCCCTCTCAAACTTCGGTTTGTCGTCGACTTCTCTTTATTTGGGTCTATTTGTTTCAGTATTTTTAGTTTGTCTCTTAATAGTTATCCCTTCAGTTGTAATAACAACTTTTCCTGCCGAACAGTTGTTCAATCGTCATCTGTATTCTTCCATGTTACTTCCAGTCCGCATCCAAGTAATCTCTGCTTTGTCCTATTTGGTCATCGTTGCTCTATCTCATCACACCGTCCTTACTGCGACTAAACCAATATATTTTTCTATTTTTAAACATCTTTCATGAATCTTCACCCTGCGATTTAGCACTCTTTTAATATCCTTCCTCTTCTTATTCTGTCGAACGCGTCTACGATCCCCAGTCTTTTCCGCCATCATCTTTCATCCGTCGGCGGCAGTTCGCCACATCATCTCCGCTGTGGCTGCCGCGTCGCCAGTTGCTTTCCATCGCCTTTGCGTCTTTCCCTTCAGTTCTCGCCGACCTCCTCGCCCTCTGCTCTCACCTCCCTCCTCCACCCCCTACCCCCACTCCCCGCCAACGCCACGGCCTCCTTCACCGCGACCGCCGGACGTGCCAGTTCATAACTCTCGGCTGCAGGAAATGAGCTGCAGCCCGTCAAAGACGCACGCCCCCTCCCTCACCATTGCCCCCCACCCGTCATCCGACGCTCCGTCCCCCAGCAGACGCGGACCAGTCGCGCCCGACTCTAATTTTTTTTCTCCCTCTCGCAGTTGTTTCTCTGCGGAATTCAGCGGAACAAGAGGGATTCGCGAATTCGTATTAGGGAAGACACTGAGCGCGCTGAAAAATGCCAGGCGTAAAAAATGTTACTCCGGGATGCGGAGTTTTCTTTTAAGCAATTTTTCCCTTAGGATGAAATGGTAAAGGTTTTATCTTCCGGAAGGGCCAATTATTTTAACTCTGCGTGGTGAGACGGCGCTGATTTTCATTCGGGAACGTTAGAACCGTTTCATAACGGCTTAATTTCCAAGAGTTATTTTGGACACTGCGTGCTACCGCAGCCGTGCCAGGCGATACTAAATTCTGAGAAAATGGCGGAAGTTCTACTATCACAGGTAAAAGTGTCATGCTATGTAAATTTACTCAGATAATTCATATGACTTAATTTCAGAGCTTCTTTCCTGGTGTTCACATGAATTAATATTACCGAGAAAAAATACATTCACAATGTTAAAAAGATAAGTTAATTCCAAATCGTGGGAATAAATAACAATATTAATGCAAGAATCAATTTTGAATTTTCATTGCAACGTTTTATTCCTGACCAATTACATGTTTCTAAAGTAATGAGAACGCGATATATCTGGCATACATCATATCCTTGCAAATGAACTCCGCATCTTCCACATACTACCTCTGTCTCAAGACGAGCAGCACTATAATGTGTACCACGAAGCAAAGTTGCGAAGCATTTCAACGCTTTAGAAGAGTTGCAAGTGGCTTGAATCTTTAATACTACGTTGATCCACCCTCGCTAAAAGAGAGAGGTTCCTCCCTTTTTTTCGGCTGCGGATAAGACCTAATTTCCTTCGGATTTACACCTGCGGGATAGCTTCGCAACGCACATAGAAGAATTTCCATGAAAATTAAATCTCACGAGGTTCTCGGCCGCGGCCTCTTTCCCACAAGGACGCGCGCTATCGCCGGATCTCGGAAGTCAACGCTTTATGCAAAACCGCAGGGTGTGCCGCAGGGGTCGGAAAAGAAGACCTCCATGCTTCGTTCAGTTCACATGCCGCTGTTGCGATTTGGCAAATGTCATGTCTATAACTGTTCAGTGGTGACAACTAATTGAACTTCAATTTACGTAACTAATCATAAAGCTTGTTTACTTTCGTCCTTTTCTCGCAACAACACAATCTAATTTCTACAAAGCACATTCATCTCTTTTTCATTTTCACTTCATCTTCTTCTTCTTCATCATCATCTTCTTCATCATCATCTTCCTCATCATCATCTTCTTCATCATCATCTTCTTCATCTTCATCATCTTCTTTTTCTTCATCTTCTTGGGGTCTTTTCCAGCTTATACCCGGTTACCCTTGACGTCCCGATATGGGACGCTTATTCGACTATGCACCAGACACCAACACACTTGCGGGTCATTCTGATCTCTGGTCAGCTTCTTTTGGAGAAGCACTGAAAGAGCACACACAAGAAATATGCTTTCCATTTGGGACAAAAACACTCTGCAAGTGAACTGGTGTGATCCGTACATCGCGATATATAATGCAATTGGAACTCCTTGCCTTCATGCAGTGACTGCAAAATTTGCGGTATTTCTTTTCGAAGTTAATAGCATTTAATTCAATTATAACTAAAAACAATAAGATATTTCGAACAAATCACGAGTAGAACTCTAATCTTTTATTTTTAGTCCCATGAAGTTACATAATACAGAATATTAATGGGTGAAAACCAGAACGGTGTAAGCGACATTTTATAAGTTCTGAGAAAAACGTGTTTATTTTAGACTATATATCATTGGCAATGTATTTTCGTGGATTTCATGAACAATTAAAATGTTCATGAATTATTTTCGTGGTTTTAATGATGGAACATAACACCACGACTTTACAGAGATGTTGACTTAAATAAACAAATTTCCCATGATTTATAAAATGTCGCTTATAGCGTTCGGCTTTCCACTGATTCATACGAAGTTAATAAAACCCTGCCGTCAACATAAGCGAGCCCGTATTCCCGTTACCGCCCCCTGTCGCATGCAGGGCCTGAGGCGAAAGAAGAGGCCACGAGTGGGGATGAGGGGGGGGGGAAGCGGAGCCACGGGTGGAGAGTGGGGGAGACGAGACGCGAATGAAGGAGGCGCGACCCGCAGCTGAACGAGTCCCCCCCCTCCTCACCCCCCCCGTCGCGGCCCGCCAGCCACACCCTGGCAGCTAGATATATTTAACAAAAAGCAAAGTTGTTACAGTTTCATGATGTTGCTATCTCTCTTGCAGGTTAAATTAGCATATTATTAAACTCGTTCTTCGCCAACATCATCCTTCTCCGCCGAGAAAATGCCGTGGTAAGCGCACTCGCAACTGGGACGGTGGAGAGTGGGGGGGGGGAGGAGGGGGTTACGAGAAAAGAAAGAAAAAGGGAAACGAAAAAAAATGATCTCTTACTTTGCCCGTTTCGGCGGAGGTGAGTTAAGTGGTTTGAAACAACCACGCATTATTAAGTGGTATTAAGCGAGTAGGACTCGGACAAAAGTTTCCTTTGAAACGAAAGAACAATTAATTATTAAAGCAAAGACTTGCATTAACTTCGCGTCTGGCGAGTGGCGAGAATTAAGGCTGCGGACAATGGTGCGTTGCCGACATTGCTTTAAGTGAAGGCGCTTAACTTCATAGAAGTCGTCTACTTCGTAAGCACTTCTCTTGGAAGTGACGAAAATCAAAAGGGTTGTTTGGACAATGCACTGGAAGCCTAAAGAATGTAAATCTGGTTAGTACTTTTAAATATCTTCCTTTCTTCGTAATTGTGTATGTCTAGAGAAAACGTTTACATAGGGTACGATGGTTTTTATACATTCAAAGAATTTATTCCAACAATTAAATACATTAATGGTATTTGGATCTCATAGTTTTGACAGGTCAACTTTACAGCAATAACGTTAAAAACAATTATTACTTTTTTGTAGAGTTTGATTAATTATTAATTAATTATTATCACTTGCAAGCTATTTTTATGGTGTTTTGAAAAGATACAGATTAGGTAGTAAGTGAATATAAAAAATATATAGTCATGAAGCTAAATAATGACTAATTTTAAAGTATAGTATTATTACATTCACGTAACTCCTCTCTATCTTGTCAGAACACCTCAAAAATATCTTGGGGGTAAACAGAATCATGAAGTACTGTGCAGATACGCCTCGGAGTTCTTAAGGTCGTAGACGTGTTTCACTTGAAACGGCCTTGTTCCCGCGCACACGGCAGGTGTGCGCGGACAAGGTCGGGATTGCACCTTCATGTAAAGTAGGTCCGCTTTATTATGCAACATTCCGTCTATCGGAGAATGTGTATCGAGGTTCAGGATGCAAAAAAATTCGAGCAGTGCTGAATCAAGTCACGAAACATAGCCAACTCTTTGGTTCGTAGGCTTCCGTGGCCGGAGTCAATGCATTCTTGGCTACCCGGGTCAGCCGCGCCATCTTGCTGTGGCCTTCTGTGGTCATAGCTCTGAAGAAGGTCATAGCAAGATGGCCGAAATGTCAGTACAATTGACCGAGACGCGGCTCACCCCGGATAGCCAAGAATTCATAGCCAACTCTTTTTTCTTTCAGTTTCACTCCTTGTCTACATCTTTCTTTGTCTATCTGTCTGTCTGTCTTTCTGTCTGTGACTGTCAGTCTGTCTGCCTCTTTCTCGTGATATAACGTTACTTGCTAAAAGGCAAAACATTTCCTTCTCACCAGCTGACATCTATCCGTGTTGCAAGATTGTGTGCTTCGCAAAAAATACGATATTCGCTGTACGATGAAATGCTGGTAAAATATTTTTTATTAATGTATACATTCCGTCTTAAATGTTGTATTAAAATCTCCCCGTACATATACAAAATCTTACTGTCGAGATTGTAAAAAACACATAATGCGATTAGTTAAGAAATGAATACATGAATCTTAACAAAAATAAGAATATCGTTCTTTACCACCAAACGTGAAATACAGTTTTTACCTGCAACTCACGTTATATAAATAACTATTCTAAGTGCCAATAATAGGTGAAAGATAAATTTTAAACACTAAAAAAGTTAAAATTTGAAAAACAAACGTTGATACACCTCACACACATTTCTGAAACAGAAACCCGTTCGGCAGAAACCCTTTACGATTCCGCCAGAGCCGCTTTCCGAACCGTCATCCTCGGCGCAGAGCGGCGTTCAAAGACCCATTAGCTTTCCCGCCACCAACTGTTCGCCGCCATTACGCGGCGCCGCGCCGTTCCGAAGAGTTACATCGACACAGTTCGGAAGGGAGTGGGGCGCGTGTGGCGAAGGGCGGAGTGGTGGCGAAGGGGTGGTAGCAAGGGGTGGGCGAAGGGGGTGGGGGCCGAAGGGGATGTGGCGGCCGGATGGGCGGTGTGTGAGTATGGAAAACGAATGTGGACGAATGGTCGGTGTGGATGAGGGTTGTGTTGACAATGGCTGTGGGGTGCGAAGGGGGAGATAGATGCTGGAGTATATCACGAGACCTGCGACGGAGACAGAAAACAGAAGGCAGACAGACAGACAGACAGACAGGAAAAGATGCAGACCAATGAGGGTGGGGGGGCTGGATGGGGTAGTGGGGCTCGGATGGGGGTACTTAGGGCGACGGGGAATGGCTGGCGGCTATGGCGTATGGTAAGGGCAGTGGTGTTGGGTGGGAGAGATGGGGGATGGTCGGCAGCGATTGGAACGGCGGGGAGGTTGGGTCGAGCGACGTGTGTGTCTATGCGGGGCGGAACCGGGGCGCGGCAACCTGGGGCGACGGGTGTGTGTTGGGCGACGGG
>BOPP01000031.1:3343289-3361019 GCA_017312745.1 Gryllus bimaculatus
GGGGCGACGCCGCAAGACGCTCGTGAACCCAAATGGCGCAGAGCCTCTCGTATTTCGTGCCCCAGACGGCGGAAGGAAAAACGCCTGAGAGGGCATACTGATTCAAACGACGCCGTCCCCGCCACCGCATTTACAGGAGAAAAGATGTTTCATAAAAGAATTCATTTCTTTTTCAGAACGCTTTCTATGGCGGGGGAACGCTCAACATTTGTACTGATGTACGAGTGTCTTATCGCCTGTCAGTTCCTCCTTTTCGTATTCAAAACGGTCGACGCCTTTTTGGGATATGTTGCATTCATAGAGGGTTCAGGACCTGTTCTTCGCGATTTGCGCTTATGAAAGGCTTTCAGTTATGAATACACACTTCCTATTGCGTCTTGTCAGAGTAACGCACTGTTGGATATTTTTTAAATTAATGTTTTCAGAGACAAAATATTTAAATTAAATTAACATTCGGAGCCTGAAAATGAAGATGGAGTTGTTCGTTTAGCATGTTTAAAAATGAGCATTAATGAGTTATCCCTTTTAATTGATTACATTTATTGCGAATATGAAACGTGCACCATGTCAATACTAATTGTTAACATTTATAAACTATTGGTGCTACAAAATCGCACAGACTTTCTCGTACTAGTTAGTTTTTGTATCTCTTCAGTCTGTCTTTTCGGTTTTGCCCCGGTATTCTCAGCTGCCATCTATTGGCGCCTAAAAACACTTTTTTACGTTTTAAATTTTTTTCGGATACCCAACCTTAATTGGAGATATGACTTTAAAAACATTGTAGAAGAATAAAATCGGATCCTACACATAGATTTTAATGATAAATTTGGAACAATTGTTTAGAAAATGTCATTTGACAGTATCTAAACATGAACATTTTAAAACTTATTTTCATCCAAAACTTCCGCGTTTTCGAAAAAAATAAAAATCATTTGAAGCACTTCTTCTCACAAATACATTAATTTAGATAAGCAGAATTAGAATGCATTAAGAGAGATAATTTAAGAAAAAATACCGAATACTGCTAAAATTTTCAAACAAATGTATATGACAATAATGAAAGAACTAATTGTGGAGAACAAAGTTCGTTTGAAGAAAAAATCAATATTGAAGTTTTAGAAAAGCACCGAAAAATATCCAACTTTTGTAATTTTCTAAAATTTCGGGGAAACAGTGAAAATCGGATATATGCCATCTTTATAAGTGTATTTCACCTTTTGCTTTCGAGAAATTAAAAAAAATTGGTGTCTTTTTTTAGAAAACTTTGAAAATGTTCCAGGGACTTCATGTAAAGAACTCCCAAAATTTAAAGAATATTTTACAAAATCACAGAGCTTCCAATCGGGCCAGTTCCACCAAGAAATATTCATTTTGGAAAAAATCTATAAATAATTTAAGGGGCTAGTGTTGTTCACAGGGTGATCGACAGATAAAAAGACATTTTGAAAAAAACCTCTTTTTCGTTATCACGGGATCCCAAAACGTGCATTTCCGTTGAAATACTGAAATCCATTTTTCAGAACATTACATAAACTTTTCTATACTACGTATATTTCTCCCTATATACCTACGTATACAAGAAAGCAAAATTGTACTTTTACATGCTAATTTCTATTGCCGTGCAAAGTAACTTACCATTTGGAGGTCATTTTCAATATTATCCTAAATGTATAACCATGGGTTTCTTCACAAATTTAATGAATTATATTTTCACTACCTCATTGTATGTACACTTTTTAGATGAATACGGAAGAATGGAATGTTATGAATAGAATGGATGTTTTAATAGCTAAAATGTTCAAACATGCACCCACATAGAACATTGTCGAAGGCTGGAAATTTCATTTAGTTGCCCTGAATTTCAATTAGCACAACGACGTTGACTGATATTTAAGCGAAAATGTGCAAAAACGCTCCACGACGTAATTAATTAAATTAATATTGTGAAAAATTCATTCATGCATATTAATGCAATTTCCATTGTGTTGCTGTGAAAGCATCGGACAGCAGTCGCTCCCAAAAAGTGGTGCAATCGTTTCGAATGCGAGTTTGCTGAATGGAACTCTCAAGCACACCCTTCACCCTACACTCTGCTGCGCAGCGCCTACATTAGTAATAACTCTTAGTAGACGTGAGACTCCTTTTCGTAAACTTTTTGCGTTTCTTGAACGTAATTTTCCCCCTTTTCTAATGGCTCATTCACAATGCAAACGTAAACATAAGCATAGCGTATAGATGTAAACATTAACATAAGTGATAGACTGAAGTATTCACAATGTCTAACATAAACGTAAGCAAAATAAGTTCCTATTGGCTGTGAGACATTATGGTTTACTATTGGTTGGATGTGAGAATCCATTTCAAGGTGTCGACTGTGTCTGTGGCCCAAATAGCGTTAGTTCTTCTATCGACTTCGCTCCAATTTCGATTCTCGATTTTAGGTTACCGTTCTGTGATTGGTTCATTTCTTATGTCTTACTTAAGCATAAGCACAGAAGCTTGAAGCTTTTAAGTTAACGTCTTACGAGTTGTGCTTATGCGAACGCATTGTGAATGAGTCCGCTTTTGGACGTAGTCCTAACCTTTTGTGTTAACGCTATGCTTATGTTTATGTTTGCATTGTGAATGGTCCTTAAGGCTAAAACACAAGAATATTATACACTAGATACGAAGAGAAAGAGATGACAGAAACTATTTTATACTATTTCTACATTACGACATCTACCAATGTACAAATTGATAAAAGGAAACAAACCTGAAAGTGAAATACAAACCCCACAACGGATTTTCCCACATATACACTACGGCTGCCAGTAAGAGATAGTTGCTGTTGGTAGTGATTGAAAGTAATGGTGAAGCATTTCATATTCAGCAAATAAGTAAGTTAATTTTTATTTAAACTCTTTATGCATTTAATCATTCCATACCCTAGTGTTACTTGTAGTACGAGCCATGGGGTATATTCATTCTTTTCTATTATCCTCGTAAATGATAAACATATGAATTCTTGGAAATGCCGTTTTTTAAATAAATAAATAAATAAATAAACAAATAAATAAATAAAAATAAGTGATCACTGGATCCCGAATAAACGTCCCACACGCTGACAAATATACGAAGACATAGAATTATTTACTTCAACTTAACTCCTTTCTCAGATTAAGACAGTTTCCACTATATATTCCATATCCTATTGCATTTCGGTTTTAGGTAGAAAAGGGAGGCAATTGTGGAGATCTTTCTTTGGGTTTTCCTGTACATAAACAGTTTAATCAGCTGCATTTTCCGAACTCTGAGGATCAACAAAAAATTAACATTTTCGTTCCCTTTTCACACAAACAGCAAGGCTTTCTGTTTGCCGTCGCCTTTGAAAAATTACCAATACAAACAAGTCTGAACATTTTAACAAGATTTCTTTGTAGGATATTTCATACCCAAAGAGAGAAAATAAATGGCTTTGTTTAGATGTCTATTTGATACTTTGCGGACGACACAATGTTCCAAGTTTGGAACAATCCGTCTCCGGTGGGGTAAGAAAGCTGCGCCTGTTGGTCGTGTCAGTGCACCAGATGTGGCCGCTCGGAAAAAAGGGGCGTGCAATCAACGTCACTTCCGCTGAGGCCACGTTCATCCGCAGGTTGGTCACGTGCGCGAGTTTTTCTCCGCGCGACAGGTTCCCCGACGAGAGCTCTGAAAATTCTGTCCCGAACGTCGGTTTCCAGTGTGTGTGTGTGTGTGTGTGTGTGTGTGTGTGTGTGTGTGTGTGTGTGTGTGTGTGTTACCCTGACCATCAGTTATCCCATACTAGAAATGTAGACTTACTCATAACTAGTGGTAAATGAAAGATGATTGAGTGATTGTTAGTGATTCTAGACACATCAACTAGTAAGGTCATTCGTCCTATAAGTGTTGTGCATGTTTTGCTCGGGAGGTGGCGATGGTCTTCCCTATGGCGAAATCCGGGGCCGATCTACCACCAGCTAGCGATTTTTTTCCCTAACCAGGTATCTCCCACAAACGGGGCACAGCCCTAGCCGGGTTTAAGCTCCAAGCTCCCGACCGGTTTCCCGGCATAGGTGTGTGTAAGAGGTGAAAATAGGACAAGGAAGAGGAAGGAAAGATCTCGGTCCGTGGCCCGTTTGTTAGGTATTGACCCAGCATTCGACTGGTATCAATCAGAGAAACAACGGAAAACTACCGATCAGAGCAGCCGGCCGCTAGAATTCTTCTCCAGACAGCTCTCTCTCCTCTTGATTCGATCCAAGTGACAAACTAGTGTCGAAAATCCTGTCACTGTCGGGACTAGAATCTAGCACTTCCCTCTCAGAGGGACTGCAGTAACATCAAAGATTCGACTCGAAAATGAAATGCAATATGCTTTACATGCTAATGGGATAGTGTCCAGTACATGAGAAATAAATTTGTAGTGAGATAATATTCTAAATTTTAAAATTTAAATCTCTAAGTTTTAAAGACGTTATGTGGTTAACTATACAGTATATTTTACAATACAAAACGTACAAATATTTTTTTGGATAGGAAATCCAATAAGAAAAATTTGTTTGCCAGGAAGACGAAAAAGATCCACTAACCAATCATTAAATGAGGTAAGCAATATCTTGAGCACCTTTCAGCTAACACGATGGTTTTATTTTCGTTACTGTAATATTCATATTTTATATATTATAGTTTACGATAATACGATTTTACTTTCTTTTACGTTTATTTAACATTTTGCATATCTAATATTTGAATGAGAATGAGGATTTCAGAATATCACAGCAGAGCAACATTTGAGCCATTTTTGAGAAGAAACGTGAGTACTTTTTAAAATGCATCATTTCGCGCGCGCGCGCGCGCGTGTGTATGTATGTGTGTGTGTGTCTGTGTGTATGTAGGGTAGAGCGGAACAGAGTGGAGCGGAACGAAGCAAAGAAAAGTAGGAATTAAATAAAATTATATTACTGACGTACCCTATTCGCATCTAATGGTAATAAATATCCGTGCAAAGTCTGATTACTTCAGTAGTGTAGAAAATGGAGTGAATACAGAAATTATGTGCGCAATTGCTTAGAATGTAAGAGACTGAACGGAATATGAAGGAAATTTAAACAAAATTTCGTAAATTAAAATACAGCTTCACAAATGAATTTGTAATTTACATGTCTGATTCGTATTCTTACGTGTTTTGAGTAAGGCTTTCTGACAGATTACTTTTTACTTTCATGGTGGAATTATGCGTGTCGGAATGGATTACTACATTTGCGTTTCTACATCATTCAAAACATAAGACATTTGTTTTCAACAGTCAAAAGCTTTAACATCATAAAAATATAGGTTTTGGTGATTGGTTTGGCAAATTAAAGTAGTAATGATACTGATTTCAAATTAAGAAATTGAATTCAAACTTTAAGCATTTCGCTTGGGTTCCTTTTGTATTAACTGAAAATACAGTTGTCGACAATTAATGGATTTCTACTACATTTTCAGTAGATAAATAAAAAATTAACAAATTAATGTGGCATTAGTGCTTATTAAATTACAATTAATATGGGTAATAGACAATGTAAGCGAAATGTTTCATTTTTTATTTTGAAAAAACATGTACGCATTATTAACGAAAACAGACGTGTACAACCATTTTGATTTCGATACGTCTTCTATTACGTATCTAGAAACTATAGAATTTTCGCGGGCTGTGGAAAGCCTTAAAGACGCACTAAGCCACGTGGTTATGGCCTCCGGCAGTTTCAATCGGGCACCGCTACGAGGAACTTCGGCGTCCAGAGGGGGGGGTAGGGTCTGGTAGGCGGGGTCTTGATTTAGCACCTCGCCGACGCCCACGCCTCGCCACATCCCTTCCCCCCCCCAACCTTCCCCCTACGTTATCACGTGCAGAAGCGAACTCTCTCTCGTCCCTTCCATTTCCTCACGACGCGGCCACGAAAAATCGTCACACATCCCCGTCATTGTTCCCGAGAGCCCACGAACCACCACGGAGCGGAATCTCCAGCCTCCTTCTTCTTGATTTCGTTAACTTTTAACTCCTCTATGCGTCTTGCTCTGTCTGCACTGGGATGTATTTATGGCCTTATTTGTTCCTGGAGCTTCCTTTCTCTTTCTCTCTCTCTCCCTCGCATCCTGCATCCGACTCATTTCCTCTCAGCGCATTTCATTTCCCCACCGCCCGCGGGAGAGGGGGGCGGGGCGCGGGGTTCCCCAAGGCTCTTCACTCGGGCCTCGTCTCCGAGGGAGCCGCGGGCTCCGCGCGCCCTCTGAGCACCCAGGTAGCGAGCGCCAGCTACCTACGGAGCTTCCTTTATTGTTCAACTTTAGAACTCGCGGGGCCACGCGGCAGCCCCTGTCTGGCGGGAGCGGTAGACATAAAGTCACTTGCTGTTTCGTCTCCCTCGGAGCCGTCGCGACGCGTCGCCTCGAGGGATGGCGCTCATGTCCGCCTCCGCCCCCGCGCCGCCTGCGCTGCACCCGCCCTCCGACCTCCCCCCCTTCAGGTGCCACGCCCCTTACACCTCTGCCTTCCTATTCGCGCCCACATTTATTCCTTGCCTCAGGTCACATGGACTAACGTCTGAGCCTTGCAAACTAGTTTCTTGCTTGTACCTCTTTGGAAACTACTACTTTGTTTTTCCCCGCTTGCTGTGAATTCCCTTAGTTTAGTGACTAACGCTCGAACGAGCAAATCGGCAGCATATTTCGCCCGTGTTCGAACATAACAAATGTTTAAAAAGTTATGATTGAACATGATTGTCATTGCATATGCTATTTTGATCTTATTCTCTCTCAACCTCGACCATATCAATCTCAAAACAGTAAGAAGTTCCCGTCATGTGTAATCTACATTTTGCTTTGAAAAAGAAATGAATTTCACATAATTATGACTCAAAAGAAAAACTCAACCTTTGCCTTTGTAAAATATAACAAAAACCTTGAAATTCGTTTTCATCTTACAACAGCACCCGTAATATCTGCGAGCATCTGTTCGTCTCTCTCTCCCTCTGTTATGCCTTCTACTCATGCTTTGACAATGTTCTTTTCCCAGGGCCTCGCTCGCATCTGCGTCTTGTAGCTCCGCAGCGGGCGAAAGCTCCCACCAGCGTTTGCAGGGAGCACCGGGCAGCAAGCCAGTGCAGAGAGCGAGCGAGCGAGAGAGAGCGAGAGAGAGGGAGAGAGCGAGCGCGAGGCCGAGCGAGTAAGCGAGCGCGAGAGCGAGCAAGTGAGCGAGCGAGCGAGCGAGCGAGTGAGAGAGAGAGAGAGAGAGGGAGAGAGCGAGCGAGTGAGTGAGCGAGAGAGAGAGAGGGAGAGAGCGAGCAAGAGAGAGCGAGAGAGGTAGGGAGAGAGTGAGCGAGCGAGAGAGAGCGAGCGAGAGAGCGAGAGAGAGAGAGCGAGAGAGTGCGAGAAAGAGGGAGGAGCGAGCATGAGAGAGAGAGCGTGAGAGAGAGCGAGAGACAGAGAGAGAGGGGGAGCGAAAGAGGGGGAGAGAGAGGGAGCAAAGGAGAGCGAGAGCGAGAGAAAGCGAGAACGAGCAGGCGAGAGCGAGAGGGAGAGTGTGGGAAGGAGAGGGAGTGTCGGCGGAAGGCAGCGCTTCTTTCCCCTCCCTTCTCTTGCGATGGATAAGTTTACCAAGTAATTTTTTCATAACCGTATTCACGTCTGGTACGGTTCCAAGCTTTATTACTCCAAATCCCTATTCCAAGTACAGATTTTTTTGAGTAAGGGGAAAAACAAAGAGTACGGTAAGAATTTGCGCCCCACCACCTGCACGTAACTCAAGAAGACAAAGTTCGTTACTGCAGGCGAAAGCTTTTAGACTCCCTAGAAAAATAACACAATGAGCCGTTTCTCGGATACTTAGAAACCCATGCACACTTCTTCCTTTATTTATAACAAGAAGGGAAGTGTCTGAACTGTACAACAACAGCAACAACAACAACAACAACAATAATAATAATAATAATAATAATGGGAGTAATTCACAGGATTGATCAATTATGAACGATTCCGTGAACTACATCCCTTCATCAATGATCATGAATTCTACAATGTATAATAATAATAATAATAATAATAATAATAATAATAATAATAATAATAATACACCGAATAAAATAACCAATGAAGTACCACCAGATCCATGACACTGTAACAAGTTCCCTTGTTACAGAATCATGGATCTGGCATACTCCTACGGTTCTTTTTTTTCGATGTAATAATTATTATTTAAGACACATTATTATTATAAATATTTTGCTGCTACCAAAACACTGTACGTTCATTCGACGGCCCCGTTTTCAACAATGAAGACACAACAATATTTCCCCGGAGGAGAGCGCCCGAGCGCACTCGGGCCGCGGGTACGCAGTGCCACTGTTTACGAGATTACCCTCGATGACATTCGTGCGATCGCGGCGCGCGTTTGCGCTCTGTCGCTGAGCCAACACAATCGTCCGGGGTCCGGCAGGTGATTGCGAAATTTAACAGGCGTGTCTTGCCGCGTCGAGAGGACGCAATATCCACACTTCAGCCGCGGCGCGGTGTTAGCATTATGCCCAAAGTAAACAGCAAAATGCCGCCGTTTGGCGCAACATTAGCGAGGGCAATTGATTGCAGAGGGGCCCTAAACGGTTGCGGACGGCGCGGAGCGTTGATTTTGCCTCCGACGCACGGTGGTCTAGAATCAACCTTTGGACGGCGGAAATTCGAAATTAAATTTGAGTTTATTTACATAACAGCCTTCTGTACACTCCTAAACACAACGTAGAAGTATTCGCTTCGTGAATTAGCCGCGTTCGGAAATATTTCATAAGCGTCGAATTTTTTCGATGTTCAATTTTGGTTTGGAGTTGAGTTGCAGTAATATAGGGTGAAATTTAATATAAGAGAAAGGAAAGGTCTAAATGTTTGTTTTTTAATTTTCATGAAAGTAATAGTTTGTAGATAACAATTTTAATGATGACAATGTTTTTTAAGTTAACAATTTCTAATTACTAATAGTGTTAACAAAATAGGCTAAGTGCAGTCCAAAAGTATGTACAAAGACATACATGCCCACATTTTTTACGTGCTATTAGATTTTATAATATATGTAAAGTAATACTAGTTATATTTATCTGCATTACAAAATTTCAATTGCCCATCAAAACCATACTAATAAACTCATTATTAATAATTACATTAATACTAGTGTTTTCCAGGATTTGTAGCCTGCTATGTTCCATTATCGGCCAAAAGCTTCTATTTGATTGAAGGGATAATTCCACCGAGACGCTATTAATATGTAGAAAGAAAGCCAATTTACTTTCCTCTAAAGGCTTTCCACCTATTGAATATATTTTTCATGAAAGTTTTCCATACTAGAAGCTCCATCTTGATATTTTAAAATGTAACCGTGTATTTGCCTTTTTCAACCTGAAAAATAATCGTTTACGTAGTTTTTATTAAAAGAGATATTGTGGAATACAAATTATTAAATAAACGATCATTACAGTAAACATTTTTTTATGAGTAACCGTTTCGATCACCGAGTACAAGATACTCTTCATCATGTAACATATGGGAACTCGATGTTTTCCCTTTTCCATTACTACAGCCCGACAATACCAGTTTTTGTGTAAAAAAATCGCTGTTTTCTGGCGCCCGGTTACAATACTTTTTCTTCTTACGAAGTAAGTGCGAGAAGATATATATATATATATATATATATATATATATATATATATATATGTATATATATACATATATATACATATACACACAACCTACATGTCAATTCAGCGAGACTCATACAATTGGCTAGAGAAATCAGCCTAATTCCAACATCCGCCGCGGGCGTGTTGGCTCTAGGGCACTGTGCGCAGCCGGCCGCCGCGGGAGGCGGGTGGGCGCGTGGGCGGCACAATGGCGGCGCATGCGAATGGAAAGCGCGCTGCTATTTCGGGCTCCGATTCGCTGTGTGCCGGCGAGTGGTCGAGCTGGTCGCGCGGACGGGAGCCGCAGTGTGGACGCAGCAGCGGCGCAGCTCACGTGGTACGGTATATAAATTAGTTACTCTAAGAAGGGACCAGTTTGAGGGTGGTACGGTCTAGAGGAATTAAGAAGGGACCAGTTTGAGGGTGGTGCTGTCTAGAGGAATTAAGAAGGGACCAGTTTGAGGGTGGTACGGTTTAGAGGAATTAAGAAGGGACCAGTTGAGGGTGGTACGGTCTAGGGGAATTAAGAAGAGTCCAGTTTGAGGGTGGTACGGTCTAGAGGAATTAAGAAGGGACCGGTTTGAGGGTAGTATGGTCTAGAGGAATTAAGAAGGGACCAATTTGACAGGTCGGGAAACAAATAACGTCGTGCAGGATGATGACCCTGCAAGAGATCGGGATTAACTCATTTACAAACGAGGTAACTGTAAACAAACGTAATGAAAAAATGAGTATACGCAGATATGTTGCCAGCAGTGACCAAGCAGTAGCTCTCAAAGCGGTCCCTTCTTATAGTTAACTCTCAACACAAATGAAGAAAGGCTATCACGATCCTCGAAAGACAACATCTGTTTGGTGTACTTTCCGGACGGTGAATGAAACGAGAAACACAACCTGATGAAGTATACACAGAGCCAGAAGATGATTCTGGATGTAAATTGTCACAACAGAGACTCTGACCTGGAGGTCCTACGGTTCGAGTGCCGACTGCCGCAGGATTTTCGGCTCTAGTTGCATAGATAGGTCGAATTCAGTCGCTTTCTGGTGGCGAACCCTAGCGACCAGCTGCTCTGTTTGGTACTTTTCCGCGGTTTATCCGATCAATGCCATGCGAATACCGGAGCAGTACCCTTACAAACGGACCGTGCGCGATCTTTTCTTCCTCTTCCTTGTTCTAACATCACGCTTTACTTGAATACACTTACACATACATACACTACACTACCACACATAGCGGGAGAGGAGTCGGGAGGTTAGAGCTTGTCCTGGCTGGTTCGGTGCCTCGCTGAGGGGGAGGGACGGTACGCACCATCACTATTTTGTAAATAATATTGTAAATCATCTGTACTACATATGTTTGCTAATTCATTCTATTAGACAAGTGCAGATAAGTTTAATATTGTAATGTACGTTTCTCTAAGTTCTCTAAGTAAACACTTAACACATTTTAAACCGCAAGAACTAAAACTGAATATTCGAAGGATCGGGCAACGAACAGTTCGTTCGTTCCCTCATTCACCTTTCCCAGAAGAGAATCCCTTCCATCGCTTGAGAGCCAGCAGACGAAGGCGATGGGAACGCAGCGAATTCTCCCCGGAGCGCGCGCCCAGGGCCATACGCATGCGAAGCGAGCGTCGTGCGGCTCCTTCATGGATGTTATAAAACCTCAGGGCAGCAGCAGACCTCGGGAGCGCCGTTCCGCTGACCCTGCACTCAGCCCGGCCCGCGCGTTTGATTTCACGCCGCCATGTTTCCCGGCCCGCCGCCCGCGCAACCTCCGCTCGCGCGTTTGATTTCACGCCGCCCTTTTTCCCTTTTCACGCGCTTTTATGTAGTTGGCATCGAGTACTCATTTCTTTGGATGCGAGATCTTCAGATTTACAGTTCATGCACACGTATGAGTCTTGCGGAAAACGTACACGTGCCTCGAGAAAAGAATACGACTAATTGAGGGGATTAAATTATTTCCTACCCCTAAAATAGAAAGCGTACGTTTCGGACGAAAAATAACAAAATTACTCTCAAAATTACAGGCTTGGAAGGTGCGATTTGTTTTTTAAAATTCACTTGCTATGATGTCGCTTTCCCACCATACACTATCATCCAAAATCATAAGGTGTTCACAACATTGAATACGCGGAATAAAAAAATTGAATAAAATTTAATCTGTCAATTAAGATAAGAGAGAGAATGCCGTTCCCCAAGGTAAACTCTCCAAAGAGGGATTCGTAAAAAAATGTTCTTTAACCGTACTCCTCTTATATGCATGGTTAATTCTAAAAAATATTCTATTACGATTTTATATGACAAATCTACTTTTAATGGCGGTTCATTTTGAACCATGGCCTTGTGAGGCTAGACTTCCGCTGTCTGTGTATCGCTGCTATTTAAGTAGTAAATAAAGAGCACAATAGAAGATGAAGCAGATGTAAGCCGTGTTTTTCTGCCCCCAATTCACACAATTGAAAACATGACGTTTTCTGGCTGCACATGTTATATGAAAAATATTCATAATAAACAGTTAAGAGCCCACTGCCATCGTCAACTAACTTCCACCCATTTGTCCGTCTGTTTCAGTCCCGATCTTGGCGGGACCCTTATCAGCTGCTGTAAAGCAGTTGTCTGCCTTGTCCCTAAATGGCTGGGATCTCCCAAAAATGCCGGACTCGTTGCCCATATTTAGAAATATTTCCTATTTTGCGATGTGTGAACAAACACAGTAATACGCATCGTCCTTGGATTTACCAGCTGGTTTAAATTAATAGGTATCTCGAAAAATGCTAATGTACGTTAGATCAAATTGAATGCTGTATTTACTGGAAACACTATATTTACGTGTGGATCCATTCACGTTGCGATTTCCTTCACTAAGGAGAAGGTTGGAAAATCAAACTAGGATGTAGTCTCTGATCCCTATTTGAATTGTTTTCAGTATTCAATATATTGTTGCAAATATATAGCGATTCACAATAAATATGATTACAAATAAAAACATCTACATACTAATTCTATTTATGGTTAATTTTTATTTCGAATTACTTAATATTCTGCTTAAAAACGTTTTTAATAATGTTTTTCTGTGTAGTTTTCGCTGTTTGAAAGTGTAGTACACATCAAATAAATCAGTTTGAAAAAAAAAGGTTCTTGTGACTTACATAATGTAGGATTAAAAACAACAGAGTTCAACTTCCAATTTTACGAATAATTACAATTCATGCTATTAAAATGACATTTTTATATGGAATTCGCCAACCATTTCTCTCTTGAGAATTTAATCAGATGAACGCCCATATTTGGTTTCCTTTTTCTATACTACTTAAACTGGACATTAAATTCCCTCATGCCTGATTTTCAGTTCCAGTTTAGGATCAATGCTTGTGACATTTAGTGATTGAAACCAGTCTATATCATAACATCACTTCACACATTAACATAATTGACATCAATCAATGTCGTGCTTTATAATTAAAATTAATGTGTGAATCACGAGTTAGCAGTAATGAAACAGCACCTCGTTTCACTTCTTAAAAACGTAATGGCATTTGTTACGAGAGTAGTTTCATTAGGTACAATAATCAAATATAGATTTTCATAACCATTTTTGGTAATGATTCTCTCCTATTTTTTGCGCCGAGAGCCAGCATCAAGTATTTGAACAGGCTATGAGAGAACAGGAAAGTCTAAAATGATCCCGAAACCCATTACAAACATATGAGAGTGTAAAAATCTAATAAAATCGTGTGTGTTACCGCAAAAACTTTATAAGATTTCTCTCCTAGATATATATTACATTATAGTAGTCCTATGTTTGGTTTTACTAGATAGTCATAGCGAATGTAACTTATAATTACATTAATTCTAATTATCGTCAGATATAAGAATATTTGAGGATAATTAGTATTATTCCTATTTAAATTTCAACAATGAAAACACTTCAGGAAGTACTTTATACAGAGTCCCAAACTTTTGAAATCCTCTGGCATAGCAAGGCGGGACAAAAATGATCGTGTTTTCCTTTCATTTTAAATGTAATACCCAAACACATAGTAACTCAAAACAACTTTAATATTGTGTTTATTTAAATATAGAAATCGTATTTTTCTATTTAAAGTCATGAGATACAATTTCATCCTGATGGTTTCACTATGAAAATTTTAAAGCAGTAATATTATGGGTTTTGAATGTAAAGTTGTTACATATTGTAAAGTTTGCTCTTGTAGTAAGGTTATATCTTTTCTAATGCTTGCAGTAAACAATATGACCTAATTTGGGCACCTTGCTGCACGGCAAGTTGCATTCTTCTATCGACTTCTTAACAATTATTTTTCTGCTATAATGCTATTTTCTAAATTCAGAACTGTCCTGCTAGAAAACCGCATATTTTTAACTGTGAACGTTTTTGGCAACTGAAAAAATTGTGGATTTCATAAATCCAACAGCACAAAAGGTGTTCTTTAAAATGAGACCGTCGGCAAAATCTGTCGCCATCTCTTTGGTGTTCCTACGGTTAATTACGAGAAATGATAACCAACAATATGAGTTAATAGACGGGTACTTTTGGTACACAAGTGCAATGTGTTCACCCGTATGTAGCCTTCCACCACGTCACCGTTTCTTGCAGGCCTCGCGTGGTGGTACGAACAGTTTGATCGCTCGATCGAGAATCGGGTATCGATTGCGGTCGACGCCGCAACCTCGCGCGCCTTTGAGCCTTTGACGCCGCCCCTTCTCCCCCCACCCTCACTCCCCTCTCCAGTACGGCTTCCCCCTCTCTCAGCTGCAGGTTCGTTAAGCCGCTGGCACGGCGCGCCTCTGAGAGAGCCAATGAAAGGACGGACAGCAAATGAACATTGGCGACGAGTAGTGCACGGTGAAGGCGATGCTAGGAAGAAGCTTTTAGTTCTTCGGAAATTGGCTGTGGAGTAATGACTACCGAGACTAGTTTCCCGCAGTTCTTTATTTTTACAGATACGCGGATTGAATTAGATTTTGTGTTTTTACAGAAACGTGTGAACTACATTGAGATCAACTCTTCAACTGTATAACAAAGGGGGTTGAACTCTAATAATCTTTTGAAGCACAAACCATCCACACAACTACTCATGCAATTCGCAAAGCGCGCGCGCGCGCACGCACGCACGCGCGCACACACACACACACACACACACACACACACACACGGACGAACGGACACATACATGGACAAACTCGCGGTTAAAGTTTATATTAAACGATGAAAAACTTATTTGAAATTTCAACTTACGAAACGGTGAAAATACGTGAAAAAGCTGTTAGTATTGCATTTTAATATTTGAGTATAACAAGAAAGAAAATTATTTTTTTAACTTCTAATAAAAATCTCTTTACGTCTCTATTACAATGAAAATGCGAGAGTAGACCATTTTCACAAAGAAAGAAATTGGGCTCAAAGTAGGGGCTAATACATGTTACTCCACCTTTTACGTTCAATACAATTCGGCGGTGTAAACTGGACAGTTATTGTCAGCATACTGGTAAGAGATAATAAGTTCAAAATGGTTTTAAATAAGGAATAAAAATAAGTACGTGCATGGGACAGTTGATCACGTGTATTTCTAAGCGTGTTTCAATAAAAGCCAGCTGAAACGTAACAAAAAAAATCTTCTCAGCAACTCTTCTATTCATGGTAAATAAGTAAATGCCTATAAAGTACATTCTTTGTGTTTAATGAAACATTGCCAATGGCGCCTGCTATCCCACAGAGGGCAGCCGCTGGCTCGATTACATTCTGTTTGCCCTTTATTGCCTGCTTTTAGTCCTCCCGTATAATCATCGGCCATCCATTATAAAGCCAATATTTGAAGAGAGCTTAAATAAATAATTGTAGCGTGTAGATATGTGGCGTATATTTTATGAAAGCGATTCCAGTTAATTATGCGTTCACTCGCAAACGAGTTTTCATTTTTGACGAGACGAACCGTGTTGTTTTTGCTTTGCGAAATTGTAAAAAAATATTGACTCTCAGTGACAGTTGATTTTCTTCCATTACACGCGAACAGATCGACCCACCGCCTGTGCGAGCGAGGGCCATGGATGGGGGGGGGGGTGAGGGGGTAAAGAGTGTCCCCGGGTGCTTGTGCGAGAAGAGGGCGTCTCAAACGAGCAGGGCGATGTTTGTCTTCGCGACGCGGGGGTTTGAAGTGGGAACTAATTCCGGGCGGCAGTAGGCGCGTCAAACGACGTGGGGCGAGGCTGTGCTATTGAACGAAAACACAGGCGCGGCCCGCGGTGGAAGCCCGCACTGCATTGGGCTGAGCGCTGTTTAAAGGCGACTGACTGTTGCAGTTTGAGTCCAACAAGCTGAGCAACCCATTCGTAGTTTCGCAGTTTGCTTTGACATTTTCATAAATGAAGCATGGCTTCTGTAGAATTCCTTATTATTTAATTAAAAAACAACTATTCACCGTTTTGAAATAAGTGGAACGTTTCAACGAATGAAATGTTAACAACTCTAAATCTAACACAGCATCCTTTCATTGATGCTTTATAGACGTAACTAATTTGTAAACGAATGTTTATCATGATATGAAGGTGATATAAATGTAGTTACTGGGTCATTTTTTGTCATTTTTCACTTGTTATATCATTATTTTAGACATTTGCTTCATTTTTACGCATTGTGTTTCCTTTTTGTGTTTTTTATTATTCAATGTCTCATGAATTTACAATGACCCACTCAAACAAAGTTTTTCCTGTACCATCACTTCATGACGAAAATAACTGCTGTAGTTGACTCACCTTTTCGAACTCTTAAAATCACACGGCTCTTCAGTAACTTCCTCGACCGTTCGAAACAGACAGAAGATTGGACCTAAGGATTTCATTTTATCCTAAAATAAAGTCTTTGTATTAAATCAAATGTTGTATAAATAAATTCTATCTAAAACTATAAAAGTCATTGAATAATCATTTTAATACAAATTTTTGAGAATTGAAAAAGAAAATATATTTTTCCCTAATTTTTAATTCATTCTATGGGCCATTTCATCTTACTTTTAAGTCATTATACAGGTCATTACCCCCTTATTTGTAAGTCATTTTAGGCGACAGATAATTTCCCGGTTATTTTATAGGTCATTTTCAAAGAATTTTTAGGTCGCCAGAATCCGATCCTGCATATTACATAAGCTGCGCGTAGGCCGCGCCATATTTGCCCCTGATTGTGAGGCAAACCCATTTTCGCAGATGTTTGGCAGGTACATAAAATCTCCTTGAATGCCTCCTCTGCATGAAAACAGCAGACAGCCCTACGTCTGGGCTTAAAGAGGTATATGAAACGTAGGAGAAAAGTCACAAGTGTAACTTCGTTATATGAAATTTTCATAGGCAAAATGTGATCATTTTCGACCTCCTCTACACGAATTAAAAATATTCAATATTTATTCTGGGACACCTGTGTAATTAATAGTTGAAAATGTTGAATACCAACTTATAAATTACCAATTCAATTTATTTGCAGAGATACAGACGTAATGGCACGGAATGAATGATACAAATATCAAACATATAATAAATTTATCAGTTTTAGGTTTTATAAGCTTTTAAAAAAAACGACACCTCACATTCACATTTTGCATTCAACAAAAATGTTGTCAAATTATTGGTCGCCTTCATTAGCAAGAAAGAAATATTTAATACTAACCATTCATTAAAATATGATTCCCCAAAACTCTTACATTACAGTAAAAGCATTTTATTAGCTTTACTCTGCGCGAGTCGCATTGAAATTCCGCGGACAAGGAATAATTACGAAACTCGCTCAGCGCTGCCTTCTCTAAACCCCTAAATCCCAGCCTCTCGCATTGTGGCCGGCACCTGAGGCGGGCGGCGTCGCCGGCAGGTACAATTCCGGTCCGGTGCGTTTCCGGCAGCCTTCCGGGTGTCTTCCGGCCGCACCGCCGCCGCCGCCGCCGTGCCAGGCGCACCTGTTAGCGGCGCGACGTAGCGCGTTCGTCCACGCGGCAAAGACGCGGACGAGGGCCGG
>BOPP01000031.1:3367882-3390310 GCA_017312745.1 Gryllus bimaculatus
TGGTAGTGGTGGCGGCGGTGGTAGTGGTGGCGGTGGAGGCGGCATGTCAGTAGCGCCGACGGGGGAGGCTGCGCGGGAGCTCTCAATTCCGAGAGTGTGCAGCTGCGAAGGAGAGGGGGGGAGTGCAAAGCCGGCTGAGGCAGGTAGCCCGTCGCCCGCAGCAGGTTATCGCCGTCGCACAGCCGCAGGTCGGGCGTCGCCGCGGCTGGGGCGCCCCGGGAGCGGATGAACGCGGCGACTTTGGGTGGCTGGCCCCGGTCGGCAGCGCAAGGGCTCAGCGCGTCGCACTAGAACGGAGGCCGGACGTTCATTGCCTAATGGGTGTCGGAGCATACACACTCATACCGGCACGCTGAAAGCATTTCCCTTCCGGTAGCCATGCTGTAGAAAACTTACTCGTGGTTCGGAAATATATCCCTCGTAGATTCTTTGGCAGACTTCATAGCTGGTAAACCGAAAAAAGACAGACGCGCGGATTGACACGAAATTTTTCCAACTATTGTTTCGTACGGACAACAACGGAAAGACTGCAAAGGCGGGAGAATTTTAGTGAACCAATAGAATCTAAGGATATACAGCAATTTCTTGAGACAAGTGAACATCACATTTTACGTAAAAAACTTGTTCCTCTAGTTACAAAACACAATAATGAAATACAATATGGAAGTATAAAATAAACCGCTAAGTGTGAAGTAACTCTCATATTTTTATACAAATTAGTCTAATGTGTAACAGAACTTCATTAAAACACGTGTAAAAGCACATTAGAAATAAAAGTTTCAATATCTTGCAAGATAATAATTTAAAAAGTAACATAAACAGTGTTGTCTAATTGTTTTCAGCTATTATTTTCATATTTGAAAACACCATTATTTTTAATTTCTTCAACACAATATTTCAATGTAAGCCGCTAGTTACTTTTATTCTCCAGGACGAAATTATTTTGACTGAACTGAATTCAAACAGGAAAAGTACAGCTGCTGATTTCCCTCGTGTGATAAAAAGTTGTCATAACCTCATACAAAACATGTAAGCGACCCCTTAAAAGCTCTGCAAATACGTCAGGGAGCTATTGCGTTCTCTCGCTCTATCTGATATACCACACTTCGATCACAATTTTCCTGATTCCTGACAGGTATTCACGGAAACTTGACCCTCCGCGAGTATTTTTCCCACGTGGGCTGATCACGCGATCTGGCGTCCATAAAACTATTTACCACTCACAGGCAAGCCATCGTCCTCCACCCCGCCAAACACGCTCTTACTCCAAACTCACAGGCCGCAGTCACGCCTGGCATATGCGCCCTATCTCCACATCTTCCGCTTGACAGCGCATCCCGGCCTTACAGTGGCTGTTCGCAGAACTACTCGCGCCCCTGCGTGAGGCGGGATGTTGCAGAGCATAAACACACCATTAAGAAAGGAAAGTAGAACAATTCAATGCAAATCGATGGATTTCTTGGTATTGCATCAGCGTAAGTGAACACAAAGTTTCTTTATCTTGAAACGAAGAGGACATCTTGAAAATAACACATTTTTACATTAATCCTTTTTTTAAACACTTGAATGGAAATTGAAAATGACAGACTATAGTGGTTCTTCTAATGTAATTACACTGAAGGAAATAGATTTCAGTACAAAATATAATGTATTCATCATTAAAGTTTCTTGAGCGTTAATTCTCCTCTTTTCCTTTCCATCTGTCACTCTTTCTTCCTCGAGTGTAACTAGTTTCCTTTCTAGAGCCGATATTCTCTAATTGATTATCTCCCATTTGCTGATGGTTTTTAAAATTATTTATACTCATCAATATAACAACAAGTTTATCTTCCCACAATAAATATTTGAAAACCATTTACACTTTAATATTAATCAAACCTACGTATTTACACCTTTTTTAAACTTATTTAAACTTTAAGATTTATTAAGATCTTTTTTAAACTTCAAGATTTATTTCAATCTTTTTTAAGCTTCAAGATTTATTTCAATCTTTTTTAAACTTCAAGATTTATTTTTACCTTTTTTAAATTTCAAAATTTATTTAAATATTTTTTAAACTTTATGATTCATTTCAACATTTTTTAAAATTTCAACCATTTCGAACTTGAAATAAATCTGGAAGTTTAAAAAAAAGTTGAAATAAATCTTGAACGAAAACTTCTTGTCGCCATCTGCAGCCGTGTACTACAGCCAGTAAATTCTTCGTCGCCATCACACATGCCGCCAGTGCGCCTCTCGCCGTGACCGGACTAGCCCTGCAGTCAACCCCTCCCCCTCTGTGAGCGTTGGCACGCACACCTGCCTCCGAGCGCCGCGCACGCCCGGATCCTTGCACGCTCACACAGGCCGTCCGGCGCGGCCCACACGCGCGCGACCCCCAGTTGGACCGTTTTCCCGTCCTGGCCCGCCTCGATCTTTTTATTTTTATTTATTTAAAGAAAACTATCGCACAGAAAAAAACAGTGTTAGAAAACTTGAGCTGATTTATTAACAGTAATATCATAAAATTAGTTAATTTTCGTGATCGTAGTTGATATTATCGTTGACGATGGTTGAAATTATCATAGATTATCGTTGTCTCTGCAGCGACTTTTATTGGGAGGTTCTAGGATTGGAGTCCCATTGGTGACGGAATATCCACACTAGTTATGCACACTAGAGACGTGAAAATCAGCAGCTGTTTACAGAAACACTCTAGCGGCCGGATGCTCTCATCGGTAGCGTTCTGTAGTTTCTCCGATAATACCAGACGTTAGCTGGAGCAGTGCCATAACAAACGGACTACGGTCCGCAAGCGATATTTCCTTCCGCGTCCTTGTGTTATCCTCACCCCTTGCTTACACCCCTTACTTCAACTCACATGCACTACACAATCACACATGCCGAAAGACCAGTCGGAAGCTTAAGAGCTTGTTGCGGTAGAAACGGTGCCTCACTGGGAAGAAACCTGGAGGAGGAAATCTCCCACAAGCTGACGTGTAAGTGCGGATTGTGTTATCTAGCGCGTGATCCGAACACCGCCACGGCTAATGACTATAGCAGTTGCCGTGCTCGAAAACATCAAGAAGAAGTAAGCAAGGAAATCTAAATCATTCCTCTTGTGTTAGACGAGCGTGATGTTATATTAGCACCCCAGGAGAAGTGGCAACTCTGGAAACAACAGATGGCGTAGGTGTGGGCGAACGACGAAGTGACTACAGAAGCCAAATCGGGATACCGTCGCCTGCGCCCCAGCGGCAACGGGACATTTTCGATGTTTCATTGTGCTCGGCTCGTTTTAACACAGTCCGATTGTAATGCACCGCTGGCGCGTCCCAGCGCTCAATAAATGTAATATATAAATATGCATTATGTGCATTGCGATAATAACGCGTTGAATTATATATCTGACTGTAATGACACAGGGCGGCGGTGTCGGCGACGGCCAGCGTTGGCCGCGCAGATCTGCCTATCCGGTACATGAAACGCCACAGTTGAAACATTTACGAATACGAGAATATGCAACGAGTTAATGAAGTACACATTGAGCGAGCGAACTGCCAACAGGGTTCCTCAATGGCCGGCGAATTAATCAGCTTTGCGAACATTGTAGCATATTTCATTACGTGAAAAGGTTGCATGAGAGTGGAAACTCGAAAAGCGGGAATGTCGTTGTCTGTGCAGATATCTTGGGAATCCTCTGTATCATGAATACCACTGGATACTCATTCAGAATCGCATATCGTCATGCTAATTAGCAAACCTCGTAACTCCATATTCCCTCCTCCATTTTCTGTTTACTTCATGATAAAATATAATTATGAAAGAAGAGTAATAAATAAAAGTAAATAACAAATCGAGCCTCTTAAATAATTGAGTTCCCCAGTATTTATAAATTCAACAAGAAAGAAAACTAAAATTCTGATTCCCGGCTATGTTTATTATTTATGTGTTATTATGTGCTAATTAGTATGATGGTATGTAGTTTCAAGTTATTCTGAACTTCCAATACGATCCTTTTAGTAATTTGGAATAGGGTCTGAAAAGTTTTTTTACTTGTTGCTATGTAATGTTCTTAGTAATGTTAAATTAACCATTACAGAGTCACAAAGTGATCCCGTACTTTGCATTTGGGTGATAAATTGAGAGTTTAGAATGTTAAAATCGCCTAATGTCAAATAATATTTACATTAATTTATTTAAAATGCATTAATTTAATTTAATTTAACAGTGTTTGTGTATTTAATCATTAAATGTACTACATCTACAGACTTAATTAGATTTGAATACCTTTTCACTCAGCAGTAACTCATAAGATATCTCTTTCACCTTCTGCTCGACTGACTGAAAGTGACCGGCAGACACAAACTTTATTGGGAGGTCAAGAAAAAAACGACTCTTCATTCCATCACTAAGAGTAATTCTGAGTCGTGGGAAATCTGACACGCTTCATTTTCAGAATGAGCACAATCTCAATACTTCGTCCAAAGAGCGAACGGAGAAAATTTCCAAAGAAGTTGAGGTAAATAATTCAAATTTCGGAAAGGCAGAGCTTCTATAGATTCTCCTAGTTGAGTCAGAATCTGCCTGAGGGATCCACATTCTTCCACATTCATACAGAATGCACTTGTCCTAGAAAATCACATGTTTACACAATCATGTCTTCATGCAGTTACAAGATTTATGCTCATTAAATAAACGTCACTTTAATTATCAAAGATTACTGCAATAGTCGAGGACGATAACCGCAACAGTTACTTGCACTCCCCCTACCAGTTCCTCACTGACATTTCAATATTTTTTATCGTATTATAAATAAAGCCTCTGTAAAACAAATATACAACTCCAGTAAAGATGTAGGTCGATGATACTGCAGGGCACATTTGGTAGAAAGTAGTATTTCTTCTCCCTCTTGAAATTAACTTGTATGTAAGACAATCACACGAAAGGTAAGCGATTTCATCTACAGTGTTATTTCGGGAAAGCCTTGCCATAAACATTTGACTACAGCAGGCAGAAGTGAAAACCAGTGACCAGTGAGTGGTTATAAATGAAGTGGATGTAAATGACTGAGACATTCAAAATCTTCATGTAGCAAATGCAAATGAACTGTGTGATTTAGCAGTAAGAGAGGCTGTAGTAAATTACAATAAACACATAATACTAAAGAAATTAAATTAGTAGTATAAAGTGAAACGTGTAAACTACGTGAAAAAATTCACTATCATTGTAGCCCGAATTCAACATAATGTAAATATAAATAACGCCTTCGCCAACAAGCAAATTCCATTTTGACATTTCCATCACGAACTTAGATTGCTCCTGATCCGATTGCTGACCTGATATTTGGAGAAAGATTGATTTACTGAGTTAAAAGTGCCATCAATTGGAAAACCAAATGAGATCGGATAGCGAGGGGTTGCTGGTTGTTGGAGAAATTCGTCCTTTTTCTATTGCTTCTACTCATCCCACAATGTTTTAAAAACAATCAACACTTTTTTCTTTTAATAATGATAATTCTGTGTTGTTATTAAAATGGTAAATGGATGTTAATAGAGATGTATTAATGTTCTGCTGGGCCTTCAAAATGCCAATCTCATCACAAACGCACAAAGCCTTCGTTTACCAGAATGCCTTCTTTTGTTCACTGAATCAATACATTGTACATCGCGGAATCAGTTACCCTTCTGGCTTTCGGTAGTACGATGCCAACAATAGTACGAACTACTTACTCGTCAGCGCACGCAACAGCGAATAATCTCTGAAAATTCCCTCGCCATTTGCTGTGGAATGTCAGCTGACGTACTCTGAAGCAATCAGCTTGGGGGGGGGGATTTATTTACGTACTTTACCAAAGCCACGGTACAGCGTTACCGCTTTTATGAGTCGTACGGAGTCGCTAGAGGAGCGTTCAGATAACTAGCAGTGTTGCCAGATGTGTTTAGAGAGATTCCGCCATGTTCGTTTCACTTTCCGCCGAAAACCCGCTTAACTGGTTTTAAATTTCTCGCCTAAATCCGCTAAACGTAAAATAAATTATTTTTCCATATTTAAATGTTGTATTAATTCATTATATTAAAACAAAAATATGATTGCGAAATATAGTGGCTTTATGGAACCTGCAATTAAATTTTTAGATAATATAGAATGCATTACTTGGGGAAAAATTTGCCAAATAATAACAATTGATTTTAGGTAGTATATAATTTATTAATAAGTATTATATTATTTATTCTAGGATTTAGAAATTTTAAAAATATATAGCATCTGTGTAAGACAACTTATTAATAAAGGTTAACGAAAACTAATTCTTTACTAACTTTATTGATTTCCGCCGTTTATTCCGCTGTCCGCGAAACTAATTTTTTTTCCGCCGTACGAGTTCAAAATCCGCTGAAAACGGCGGGAATTCCGCCGGTATGGCAACACTGATAACTAGGGAGTTTTTTGTGTGGCGAAGCATTTCAGCCATCGACAGCACTGTCGACCTTCTACGCATGCGCAGTTCGAGATTTGCATCACTTTTGTGCATCTGCGCGTAAGATCGAGATTGCAGTCGATTGCTGTACGCTACACCGAGCAAAAACTCCCTGTTGTCATCAGCAGAATCAAGTTTTCAACAGTGGGTTTGAGTGGCGATAAGGTTGGGCTACAGCAGAGGCTATGGACACGACCTGAAGACACGTCACCCGTCGCTGTTAACGTTTCGAGATTCCATCCATCTGCCGCGTGGAAGAGTATGGCGGGAGCGAGTCGAACTGTCAGAGGCTGCCGGTGCGATGTCGAAACGTGCACCGTGCGTTCTAGAACAATGAGCTACCAGGCGGGGCAGGGCTTGCCAGTGTTTGGCGTGGCGAGGAAGGGCCGGCCGGGGCGAGGAGGGGAAGCGTGGGGTGTGGCAGGGAGGGGAGTGGCGGTCCGGAGTGGAGTGGGCTGAGGAGGGACGTAGCAAGGCGAGATGTGGCTGGCGTGACGGAGCTTGGCAGAGCGTTTCGTGGCGGAGTAGGGCTTATAGAGAATGTCGGGGAATGTCGTGGCAGGGAGGAGCTGGCCGTGGCCAAGCGGAGAAGGACGTGGAGCGAGGCGGGACGTGGTGTGGCGCAGAAGGGCTTGGGAGGAAGGGGAAGGGCGTGGCAAATCTTGACATTGTGGAGAGGGCCGCGTCGGCAGGGACGGGCGTGGCGTGGTGTGGCGTGGCGGGGTCGGGGTGGCGGTGCGGGATGAGGTGGGATTTAGTGTGGCAGGGGTCGTGACGGCGTGGCAGGCGTACCGGGTTGTGCCAGTTATGGCAAGGTTTGGGGCGTGGAGAGGTGAGACAGGCCGGAGGGCCGGGGAGTTGACAGTTGCCAGGCTTGGCCGGCTGGCAGGGCGTAGCAGGGTGTGTGGCAGGCGTGGCAGTATGTGCACAGGCGTCGGTAGGAGGGCGTGGCAGCGTGTTGGCGAGCTGTTACAGCGTGACGCGACCGTGCAGCGCGTACCGGGTGCTGGCAGGCTTGACGGGGTGCCGCCAGTCGTGGCAACGGTTGGCAGGCGTGAGAGGTGAGCAGGCGGACGGGGAGTTTGCCAGGCTTGGCGGGGTGCCAGCAGGCGTTAGCAGAGTGTGTTAGGCAGCGTGGCACGATTGTTGACAGGACGTGGTAGCCGTTGGGCAGGGTGTGGCGAGCTGTTACAGGCGTGACAGGCCGTGCCATGCGTACCGGGTGTGCGGTGCAGGCTTGTACGGGGTGTGCCAGTGTGGCTAAGGTGGCAGCGTGGCGAGAGTGTGTAGCCAGGCGGGGCGGGGAGTTGCAGGCTGGGCGGGTGCGCTAGCGTAGCAGGGTTGTGTGGCAGGCGTGGCGAGTGTGACAGGCGTGGTAGGGCGTGGCCAGGGTTTGGGCGAGCTGTTTTGCAGGCGTGACGGGGCGTATGCCAGCCGTTGAACGGGGTGTGAGCATGGCTTGACGGGGTGGTGCCAGTCGTGGCCGAGGTGGAGGCGTGGAGAGGTGAGCCAGGCGGGCGGGGAGTTGCAGGCTTGGCGGGCTGCGGCAGGCGTAGCAGGGTGGTGGCAGGCGTGCGCAGATGTTGACAGGGGCGGTCGTAGCGGCGTGCCAGGCTGGTGTGCGAGCTCGTTACAGGCGTGACGGGCCGTTTGCCAGGCGTACCGGTCGTGTGCAGGCTTGAGGGGTGTGCCGGTCGTGGCGAGCGTGGCAGGCGTGGAGAGGGTTGAGCCAGCGGGCGGGGAGTTGCAGGCTTGGCGGAGCTGCGCAGGCGTAAGCAGGATTGTGTGGGCAGCGTGCAGAGTGCAACAGGCGTGGTAGGACGTGCAGGCGTGTGGCGAGCTCTGTTGCAGCGTGGCGGGCCCGTGCCAGGCGTGAAGGGGTTGTGACAGGCTTGACGTGGAACATGGTGCCAGTCGTGGCAAGGTGGCAGGCGTGAGCAGGTTGAGCCAGGCGGGGCGGGAGTTGCAGGCTTGGCGGGCCTGCGGCCAGCACGTAGCAGGGTGATGTGGCAGCGTGGCGGATGTGACAGGGCGGCTAGGGCGCTGGGCAGCGGTGTGGCGAGACGGTGCAGGCGTGACGCGGGCCCGTGCCAGGGCGTGACGGGTGTGACAGGCTTGACGGGGTTTGTGCCAGTCCATGCAGGTGGCAGGCGTGGAGCAGGTGAGCCAGGCGGGGGGAGTGGCAGGCTTGGCGGGCTGCGGCAGCGTAGCAGGGTTGTTGTGGCAGGCGTGCAGATGTGACAGGCGTCGCGTAGGGCGTGCAGCGGGTGTGGCCGAGCTGTTTACAGGCGTGGCGGCCCGTGCCCAGGGCGTGAAGGGGTGTGGCAGGCGTGGGGGGTGCACCAGGTGGAGCGGTGATGCTGGCAGGCTTGCGGGGTGCCAGGCGTGCGTGGGTTCTGCAGCAAGCGTGCCTGCGGGAGAGGCGGGAGGCATGGCGTCGCCTGAGAGGGTGGAGCAGCGGCTGCCGGGCGCGGGGGCGGCCGGCATGCGGCGCGCTCGAAGAAAGGGCGAGGAGAGGAACGCATTTATTTACCCGGGAGCGGGGCTCCTCTCTCCAGGGCATCCTTCGGGCGAAGCGGGCCGCCGCCATTCAGGAAGGCGCATACGCGAGGGCGGCGAAGAGACGGCACTCAACAACTTCATGGAAAGAAATTACAGCGTTGCACTTACTGCGAAGTCGAGGCACACTCACTTAAATGGGACTGAGTTATGGCCTGGGCAGTGTCACAGGGGCAAGCGGAATAGGAGAAGTGCTAACAAGCAAATGAAACAAGAAGGAGTTTGATAACAACTTGAAAATATGTTATGCTACCTTTTTAAAATAAGTATTAGGTTTTTTTAAAACAGTATTTCCTTGAAAAAAAGTGACTGTTAAGAGAATACACCTGTACAATATGCGTAGTGACTCAAAATGCTGTTTTTTCTACTCTTGGAACGTAGAGGGTTTGGGACGATCACTTTTGTTCGTGTACAGAAGAGAGGTAAAAAATAACATTGACAGTTGACCCCCCTGATTGCATAGGCAACTCGTCGGCATTGGTGTTTGGTGGTTAAAACTCTTTGACTGCGTCAGAAGGTGATACACTATCCACTAATTGGCAACGATGGGGTTAAATGTCACATATGTACCTTCTTATATGAACTTACCCTATGTATTGTAAAAGTAATCGTCGTGTTTCCCTTGTGCCCTGCAAGTTTGTAACATTCTTTCTGTGGATCGGCATATGGACGAATTGTATTATACACGATTTGAGTGTGATTATCAGTTGCCTAGTGTGACGGAGCGACGTAATGTTACATGTGATTGATTAACGCTGTCGTTACGCGGAAACTGATCCCACCAGGATTCTGGCTCTAGTTTAACAATATATTAATAGATAACTATAGATCAATTACGTAAAGTATTAATTAAGCGAAGCTGGCCACTCGAAAAAAGGAATAATTTAGTGTGTGATGAAAAAAAACTGTATGGCATAACACACTATTTTGATATACTATTACACACTTTTAGGTGTTTATATCTATTTAGAATATACGAGTATATAAAAACACCAGATTTTGTAAACTGGAGATGATTACCAATCTTTTACTTACTAGAATCTTGTGTCTTCGAAGATTCGGTGACGGGTGACGTAACGACGAATAAGGAAGCGTGAAATGCCATCATACGAACGAGCAAGAAAGGAACGAAAGAAGAAGAAGCATAAAAGTGCGAGAAAGAAAAAGTCGAGAAGTATACAGCGAGTGCTAACAACCCACGGCGCGAGCAAAGCGTTGGGAGCTGCGTCCCAGAGCAAATAGTAACGAGACACGAGCGGGGCGTGGCGGCGATGGCGGGGGTAATACTAGAGCGGGATGTGGGAAAGGGTTGAGGACTGGGGTGTGGTCCGCTAGCTCGTAGCGGTCCGGTGCCCGAGTGGTGGGCGGCGGGCGGCGCGGGCGGGCGGCGGGCGCGCGCGGGCGGCGGGCGGCGGGCGGGTGCGCCAAAAGTCTCTGGGGCTTGGACAACGGACCGCCGCCCACCCCTCCTCCTCCCCCCGCCCCCTCCCCCCTGCGCCACCACTCCTTTCTCCCCCGCCCCGCCCAAACGTTGTTTTGCCAGGGCGCGCGCACAGGCCGTGCGCGGTTGGATGTTTGGGGGGTGGATGTTGGGGGTGGGGAATGGAAGGGCGAAGCGGTGGAGCGACGAGCGCAGTCAACACGAAAGGTCGCGATGTGGCGGGAGTCTCGTTAGCTGCGACAAGGCGACGCCCACGGAAGGACGGCCAAGGCGGGGCAACACGCAGCGGAGAGTTAGGTAACAAAGTGGAGGTGCGGCAAGGAGTCAGTGTGCAAAAAGGTGATGGCGAGTCTGGATGAGCGTGAATCGGGCGTGGAAGGGAACGGTGATGTGTCGGACGGGAGACAGAGACAGACGGTGCTTGGAGAATATGACAGAGTTCATGAAGATTGAGGAAGAGGCACGCGGAAGCGATGGATTCGACGCGCAAGGCGTCGGTGGAGGGATACAATGAAGCGTTAAACAGTGATACGGGGCACAAGAATAGGATAAAGCTTGCATGAAATTCCAAGCTATTTCACCAAGTTGGCGCCTAGATAGACGGGGCCGATGTGTTATAAAGTCCCTCTTCCGATCTAACCCTGCACGGCCGGGAAAAACACCCCAGAGGGGAAGCGGGCCTGAGGTCGAAAGCCCAAGCAAGTCTGTTGTTTCCCACACGAAGAAACCGACGCTTATAAAGGTATTCGTCTGGAAAACTATAAAGCCAACAAAGGTGCAAATATTCACCAAGCGCGCACGCAGGAAGGACGGGGACAGACTGTCAAAATTCCCTTCTTTGCGGTGCTATCTTTGCTCGCCGGGGTAACATCCCGAGGCGGAAAACCAAGATATTGATGCGTTTCTGAGGTAGTTGGGTCTGTAAGGGGGAAGAGGGGCGGGAAGTATAGGAAAGATGAATCTAGGAAACGGATTGAAGCTGCGGCGAGTGAAGCGGCAGATTGATTTTGGCGTGGGATGGACGACAAAATCAACGGGCCCACCAGCTTTAGGGGGGAGAGGGTGACGGAGCGGCTGAGAGGAGTGAGCCGGGGGGGGGAGAAAGTCCGGCGTTCAGGGGGCGGCGGACAGATGTGTCGCCACCACGCCCGCGACTTCCAGAACATGGGCGCCCAACTTATGTAAACCAAAACGCTTCGGGCGGCGACAAATGAAAAGTTAAATAAACACGCGCAAGCTGTTTTCTTCGCTTGTGCGCTGAGTTCGCAAGCCCGAAAGAGGAGTGGGGGGTGGGGGTCGGGGGGGGCGTGGCGGGGCGGGGGGCTGGGGGCAACCCCCAACGCAACGCCAAGCGCTTTGGGTCCACAAAGGACCGACAGATCGCAACTCGCTGTTCCTAACGGCGAGCTCTGCGAAGTTCAGAGGATCGCAGCAAATTATTCTCGTTGGAGCACAAATACAGGACTGACCCGGAGTACTCATTTCAGAGCACTGTGATGCAGTAGCAATGCGTGTCAAGTAATAAATATTTCGGTGTAGTCCGAACTATTGTCTCAGAACAGTTACCTATTTTGAACGACGTTCTTTTTATACTTCCTTTAGGAGCACACGAGTTAATAAATAATTCCCTGACAAATGCTTTTCATGCGTATAAATGGGCCCTCCCTCTTTGTGTATTATTTATCCCTGAATGTGGGACGTCCCCAGCGTGCGCGGCGCCAGTCGCGTGCCACGGCCGCCGCTCGCGGCACACGCCTCTTCGTACCACAGCCGACAGGGACGCACGCGCCTCCCCTACACGGGGAGAGATACCAAGATGGACATGAATATGGGAATGGTGATGAGGATGATATGTTGGGGATGGTGTTGGGGTGGTATGGGGAATGCTGACGAGGATGGTGTTGGGGATGGTGTTGAGGATGGTGTTGGAGACGGTGTCGGGGACGGTGTCGGGAATGGTCTTGGGAATGGTGTTGGGAATGGTGTTGGAATGGTGTTAGAGACTGTATTGGAATCGGTGATGGGCGTCTACCTATTAGAGCAACTAGCCCCTGGAATTTTGTAGTTTCTCTGTTCAACACTTGGCGACAGGCACCAACCTTTCGCCTTTCTTCCTCCAATCAACCCCAAGCGAACGGCGGAGATGTTCCCTAACAAACTGACCACGAATGGTGCGCGATCTTTCCTTTCTCTACCTTGTCCTATCCTCACTCCTTACTCGCACACACGTAAATTAACAAGCACAATACTATCTCACATGTCGGGAGAGATTGGGAGCTTAGAGCTTATCCTAGTAGGGGTGGTGCTCCGCTAGTGGTAGATACCTGTTTGGGGGAAACCCCACGCTGACGGGTAGATTGTCGCCGGATCTCGCTATTCAGCGGAGAGGTATCACCGTAACCTCCCGCGATAAGATATGCACAACACTTACGGGACTATTGATTTTAACCGTTAACACGGCCGGAGTCATCCATCAATCCTGAAGGGAGAGTACAACGGGGAGTAGGCTAGGGCAAGAATGTGTGCTACGTGCACCCATCCCACACGCCCTTTAAAGAAACGCAGGGCGTGAGATTTGATGCTTCGTCACGCTTTACCTTCGGCCGGCGTCATTTCGTTCCGTTTTACATATTACTGCTTCCTCTGCGCGCTCGCCACCAATCAAAGCGCCGAGGCTACGCGACGCCGAAGGGCGTGAGTAGGTCGGCCGCTTTATGGCCCAACTGCCCTTATCGCACTCGTTGCTGCGAAACGTGGCACGTAGTGGCATAAACATGTCGCTGTAAAGTGCTGCAATGTCTTGTGAACTGTTGTAAATCAAATAATGTGCTCCTGCATAAACTTTTAGGTGTATTTTTTTTACTGCTTGCGATGTCTTAAGTATCTTGCCGTTGTAGAGATGTTTCACGTGTAATGTTGTGAAAAGAAAAAAAAGTAGTTTTTTATGAAATTATGCGTTTTGGAAATGTTCAATTCTTAAAACTGAATGTGTTTTTGAAACTATATAATATGAGACATGTGTAAGAGATATGAATCCAATATATAATATGAAAAACGGAAATTTCAAACAAGTAATTGTTCAACGAAATGTTCGGCGAGCCTTGAGGTTTGGGCAAGACTTTTCAATTGACATCAACACATTTTCATGTTTATTCCGTTCATGACTGGGTAACGTCTCTTCTTATTAGCAACCAAATATTAATTACATGCACCTCTAGGGTGGCTCATGGGCTGCGAACTAGGTTCCAGCGGAGTCTAACCGGGTTCGATTCCCGGTCGAGGCAAAAATAAATGGGTGAAAACGAGATCGGTATAAGTGACTTGTTACAAAATCTGAGAAAATTATATATTTAATTCAATATCACTCTAAAGTCGTAGTGCTTTGTTTCATAATTAAAACCAGAGTGTATCAATTGTGCAATCAAACCACGAAATTACATTTGCACTTAAATATAGCCTAAAATAAACACATTTTTCTCAGAATTTTTAAAATGTCACTTACTCCGTTCTGGTTTTCACTCATTGAAATAGTTCTAGCTTTCCTTTGAAATCGTCTCAGTTTCTGTAGCTGTGCGAGGAAGGAAAGATCAGGTAGACGGAGTTCGCTAGTTACGGTACAGGAAACATTTCATGTTTGCTACATGTCTCACTTATCAAGGGAGGGATTGAAACTAGTCGCAGGCTTGGGGAACACCGTTAGTTAACCGGCAACGTCGGACTGTCGACCCAAAATGCCAAACAAAATACACACATATAAAAAAATTAAACACTCTGAATATTCTCTACTTTAACATACAATACTCTACTTTAAATAACAAACATATAATATTAGTAATACAATAACAAAGGCATTTTTACATCAGATCCAACATACCCAACTTCTAGATTAATGAAAGAATTCTTCCATTAATGAAATAATATGTAGAAACATCAGAAATAAAACCAATCTCTAGTACAGGAAATAATGATCACGATTTTGAGGTAATTATGTAACACATCCAATCAAAGAATTTCGAAGTAATGTAGGCTTAAAACACACGTGAGTTATTTTTATTTTCTGAATTTTATTCTACTTTAGATAAAGTCACTAATAATTAAGTTGTAATGTTAAGTTTGTAATAAAAGTATTTTACTCAGCTGAATTTTATAATTCTATTTTAAATTAATAATTTTAATAATATATTCTAATTTGATATTTTTATTTGAAAGTGGATTTGACTGTAAATTAGTATGAATTGATTTATTGATGAAGGCTCTGCAATGTGTTCCTAAAAGAGGATTACGTTTTCTTACAACTATCTCTACATGTATTTCGCTTGTAAACCATAAGTATTGCGTTGGTATGTAGAATAATATACCTAGAATAAAAATATTCAAGTGCTACCAAAAGGTTGTAAAATGTTACTTTTGAGTAAAGAGACGCTCATTCAACTGAAATTATTCAAATTATAACTTCATTAAGAGCGAGTTTACACTCCCATAAAACCTTTTTTGTAAATTATTGCAGAAAAAAAATTGTCAGTGGTCCATCACAGTAGCAAGTTACTGATACAATCGTGGTTCCGCTAACACGCAAGGATATTGCCCACAAATGCACTGCGCTAAATGTCAATGAGACGTCACGAAATGTCGCATGTTCAGCCACAAGCAACATTACGTATAGATTTAAGATAAGGTTCCTACTTATTCATAGGTTTGTCAAAAATTTTCTCTCTTTATAGAGAAAAAAATTCTAAATCAATGTGACAAATGATGATAAATAGCCTTCCTATGGTAAATAGCGTTCTAAATATTTATGCACAAATAAAGTCTACATTACGTTACAAAAACAGTATTAAAACTTTTACAAAAGTTTTAATATTGTTTAAACGGGAGTGATTAAGTTCATTTTGTATCGAGATCTTTTGTAGAGCATCAATTCATTAAATAACATCGCAAAATTATGAGGTAACAAGGGACAAAGTCATGACAAAAGTAGGGAGATTACTCAATAAACATTGAATGTGAAAGTTTTAAAACTTTCACCGTCTCGTTTTTTAAAATATATAAGAACATACTATTTTTGATATATAAATTACAATTTAAAAGAAAATAAATTTGTTTGATGAAAATATAATTCGTGAGAACAATTGAAGAACTTGGCTCTATATAGTCCATTGCCACTAGATTCTGAGAACTCAAAGGATTTACTGCGACATTCCTTGTCATAAAGTAACACAGAAATGTTTTTGTGGTATAGTACCATTTGTTATACTAGCACCTTAACTCTCGCACAAAATGTAGTACCCGATATGGCGAGTATGTTAGTACGATTATCTGAATGTCGTCGAAAATGTGGTACATAACACTCAAGAGACGAGACCAATTAATATACCATCAAATAATGATGGTCCAATATTATATACTATATGATATCTTTAAAACGTATTATTAACCGTCGATGTAACATTATTCTTCACAAACATCGCACTTCTCATTCACTCAACACAGTTGATGACATATCAATTGAATGGTGAACTCAGTAAATTAAGAATGAGTATGAATAAGAAGTACGTTTGTATATGTGGAACGAGCCGTTTCACTCGTATACGTAGTACCCCAAACACTTTATTTCAGTATTTACGGGAGTGAAACGACGCATCATTTAAGAAAATTATCTTTATTGCCTTAGAAATCCGTTTTGCTTCTTTTCTCTCTCTTCGAAAATTGGGCAACGTATTTCACCAACAAATGAGATACGAAAATACGAAGGAAACGGGGTATCGTATATCTAACGCGACATAGCGTAACATCACAAACGTTTTACCGCACAGAAGTCCACATCTAGCTTCACTACATCACGGCTGAAGGGCTGCATTACATTACGAAGATCGAGTAACACGCAACAACCTCTCTCTACCTGCAGAATTCTACCAGCGCAGTTCTCCGATGGCGCGCGACAAATGCGTCTCATAAGGGTATTTACGTCGCACGCATCGCCGTCCATCTCCCGCAATAGGAATCATGCGTTACGAGCGCGCAATGCATTTAAGGGCCGGCGCGGCGCCGCTAACTTCGTGAGCTGCCGCCCGCCGCGCCACCGCCGCCGCCGCCGCGGAAGATCAATGGCGCCTAATCCATTTGGCGCGTATCTTTCGCGAGCGCGCCCACCCGCCCGGCCCTCTTGCGGCTTGCCTCTGCACCAGGCGGGGGCGGCCAGGAGCAGAGGGTGGTGAGTATGGGGAGGTGGGGGGGGGGAGATGGCGAGTAGCTCGGAGCACAGGACGTTTTCTGACGCGCAGCTGTCAACTGATAATAGACCTAGAGACAGAATGGAATCGATGTGATTACTATCGGCGGCGGATTTTAATGAAACGTCATTTTTGTACTTTAGAACAATGCCTTTTATTATAGACATTCATTTTATGTTATGACAAAAGGGAATGACCCACTTTTATATGACATTTTTCCGCATATTTTGTCGATTTCGAATAATAGATCTTTTTTTTTACCGTTTTTCGCAATTTTTAAAGCATTTTTCGCTGATTTAATAGATTTTAATATCATTTAATGCTTGCTTCAAAAATATTTATGAGGTGCAACAAACGTTCTCCACAAATTCCTGAAAAGCCTATTCGATTTCTTCGCTATGAAATTGTAATGGTAGCCGTTGTATGTAATCTATAGTTCCTGTGATGCCTATGAGCTCCATTGTTGATTCGACCGATTTCGCGATTTCTAAAGACTGAGACTTCCTGGTAAACAAACCAATAGTTTGGAAGCTGAGTTCATTCGAACGAAAGGAAGAAGCCTCGATTTCATCAGTAACATTATCAAACAAATTCAGTTGTTCACCTGAAATGGATGTGATCAAATTTGTTACGTCATTTTTCTTTGGTATTGGGATATTTTAATAGCATTTTATTGATAATTTTTGGCGATTTCATCTAAATCTGCCCTCTAGTGATTACCATATATCATGACAGTGTAACAAACTATATTGTGTTCATGATAAATAACACTTCCATGAAATACGATTCGGGTCTAAATGGAAAACAATCAATAGAATATTACGTACATTCAGCGAATGTTGAAACACAACCACTGAAAACATATAAACATGTGATTGGGAGCGACGCATAACTTGCCATTTCCGGGTATAAGGGTTGAATCTCAATACATGGAATTTGTGGAGGACAAAGCGGCGGGTTTTCTTGACAATGTCTCGTTTCATCTGCCCTTATTCCACTATTGTTATATCATCATTCTTTTCATCTCGATCAGTATTATCTGCTCATTAACGCACTAACCATTCTTAGTAGAGGTTCCAAGGCTCAGGTGGAGGCAATCACTGCCGAAGTTTAAATGAGTACGCATGCTCCTTGTAGCTGAAGAATATGTCACAATGCATACTGATTTTACGACCTCTTTTATTTCTGTAAAAAAATTTTGTAAAAGAATCGGAGGGAGAGGTGGATACGAGACATAGGTTGTTTGACCGATGCAGGAAAGGCGATCGCCTGACTTCTTCTCGCAGTCAGTTTTCCCTCACCCCCCCCTGCCCACCTAATCCTCTTTCCGTTTTCGTTACCGAAGAAGGCACAGCCCGACTGCATCCCGTCTCGTTCATCCGATGTTTCGGAAGAAGGAAACACTTTTATTAAGTTTGCATTCGTAAGTAACGCAAACAGGTGTATTTGCACCAGAAAACTCGAAAACCCTCGAACACAGGTGAACATAGCAGAATCTTCCGAACTGTTTGTTAAGTCACCGAGGTAAGAAGATGCTAGTAATTGGAAGTTTGCTGTTTTGTTTACACAATTTTTAAGCGTTTGGTTGTCAACGTTGGCAGTGCTCAAAACGGACAAGGAAATTTTTCTTGTAAACCAATACAAGTGGATCAATAATAATCGATCAATGTGATTCTAAGCAGACCACGGTATACATAGAAGTCAATCCATATGCTAATGAGGAAAACGGAACGGTATGCAGTCGGACTATACTTTTTTGTAGAGATGGGATAGCGGAGACGTAGGAAACGTTGATCGCGGGATGTGGTCGGGCTATGCTTTTTGGGGGAGCTGGATGGGAGCAGTGTTGGGGGTGGAGTTGGAAGTGGGCTATGCTCATTTGGGATGTGAGTAGGGGGGGACTCGGGAAACGTTGGCCGCGCGATGCAGACGATCTAGCTGGATCGATCTAGTTGGAGAGCTGGGTGTGTCGGGCCTTAGGAAAAACTGATCACGCGATGCACTCGGCCTATGCTGTTGGGGAGATGAGAGTGTCAGGCCTTAGAAAAAGCTATTCGCGCGATGCAGTCGGTCTATGCTGTTGGAGAACTGAGTGTGCCAGCCCTTAGGAAAAGTTGACCGCGCGATTCAGTCGATCTATGCTTTTTGGAGAGCTGAATGCGTCGGGCCTTAGGAACATCTGACTGTGGGACGCAGTCGGTCTACGCCCCCACCGGAAACGCACACAGGCGCGCGTGGTGGCCAGGCCAATGCGCCTGAAAGCGCCGGCGGCGACGGCTGGTGGGTTGGCGGCCTCGGCCCCCGTCTCTTATCGCGCATCTCGCGTGTTCGCTGCGCGCGCCGGGGCGGTCGTGCACCTCCCCTCTGCCCTTTCGAAGCGAAGCCCGCGCCAGTTCGATACGCGGCCTAACGGGAACTACATTCTTGTATCGACTCCACTGTGAAATGTACTTCTATCACGTGGTACGTTGTTCTATCACGTGTCCCACAAGCAAATCACAAGTCCAATATTAAAGCGAGCAAAACAACGGTCATATCTTTAAAAAAGTGGAACAATGGCTATTTTGTGTGAAAGGTACATGGAGGCGTGATGACAAATACATAACACTCATTATCATGCAAGTACAATTACTATTATCAGTAAACGTTGGGTTTCTTGCCCAGAAACGAAGGAGCAAACGTCAGGATCTCAATTACAGCCTACACAATTATGTGCATAACAAATGTAATTAGAATTAAATGAAATCGGGTGCAATAGCCTAGATTGGGTTGAATTAAGTACGCAATACTAGCATCGATGACAAAAATGCCCTATATTCGAGTTCCGAGGGTGGATATGTTTTCAATATCAGTTATAGCCTTCGGTAGAATATATTATATATATTATTCTGTAGAATAACCGCGGTTCGAAGCACAATACTACCGAATGCCAAATATAGAGCTGCGCCGATATTTCATATACATAGTATCCCAGATTTGCAACGGATGCCGGAATAGAGCTTCAATTCAGGTTGTTGTAGTGGCATTCTCTAGGCACTCTGGCCCAGCGCTTGCCAGCGGGCAACCGAAATGAGCTGCTGCTTGTCAAATCAGGGAGGGGAGAGGAGGCACTCGGACTCAATCGGAGCCAGTTTAGTGAAAGGTAAGAATAGAGAAGAACCTCTAAGAAGCAACCAGTTGGAGAGAATGAGAAACCAATGAATGTGGGGCTATGGACAGCGCACGATCTTCCCTCCTTCACTAGCTCTCTTTACCATGCTTAGCGAGGAACTTATCGATGGGGGCGATCTCGTACTCTCATATGTGATTTACTCTCATTCGTGATTTATTGACGGACAGACGCTGAAGACCGAAGATGCGGCGAACAACTGTAATCCTCTGGAAACACTTTCTCGTGAGGGGTTACCCGAAGTAATATGAAAATACTTGCTAGATGCAAGAAAAAATTCAGAGAGAACAGTGAAAATTCCCTCGTCATTATTTTGAGGCACACGCTAGGAAGTAATGTTACCTGAGCAGTTTAGTTTGTGCAGTTTAAAGTGTTAAATTCATTAAACACGTCGTCCGGTATGAGTAGTTGTTTCCCAAAAGCAAAACATACAGCTAGAATCCTAAAAGGAGAGAAGCAAACTCAGAATAACTCATTATTATTTCCAATATCTAGCCATTGAAAACTGATTTTTACTGAATAACGGCTCTCCAAAAACTTCCATGAATAACCGACGTCACAAAAATATAAACAGAGAACCACAGTACCATGAGTTATACCTCCATTTCACGCAAAAGTTCCCCATACGAAACAGACATATCACAAAGGCAAATCCCAAACAGGCTTTTTGACATTAAAAACCCGGCCCGGCGTCCTCCCCGGCACGCAAAATCGCGCCGGCGAGCCTTTCCGCAAGCAGAAGAAAGCGAGCGCTCGATGTCCGTTTAATATCGCATTCGTCCGCATCCCCGGTTCCTCTTCGGTCTATTGTAACGCCAGCCGATCTCCGAGCGGCGCGGAAATCCCCTTGGACGAACCTTTGTTTTATTCCGCAGCGGCCGAACGCGTGAGCGGCGCACAGTGGGCGCGTTTAACATCTCGCCTTGTAAAAACAAATGATGTGATTGCAGTGCCTCTGCTGGCACACATGCAACACTATCCCTTTAGAATGTAAAGCAAACTGTATTTCATTTTCGAGTGGAATCTTTGACGTTAAGTAATAATGTAAAGTGATGTAAGAAAACGTAAAAAGAAGTAAAGTATTGTCGTTAACTATATTATATGAAATATGAATATTACAGTAACAAAAAAACATCACGTTAGTGGAAAGGTTCGCAAAATATTGTTTTCCACATTTGGTGGTAGTTAGTGGATCTTTTCCGTCTTCCTGCCAAACATATTATAAATATACAATTTTTCATGTGGGATTTGCACATTAAAAATATTTATAACAGCTGTCATCAGCGATCTCTAACGTTATACAATTGTATAAACATCCTCACGTTTGGTAGAGTAAAATATACTTTATATTTAACCACGTAACGTCTTTAAAACTTAGATATTTAAATTTTAAAATTTAGAATATTATCTCTCAACAAATTTATTTCTTGTGCGCTGAACACTACCCCTTTAGCATACAAAGCAAACTGCATTTCATTATCCAGTCGAATCTCTGTCGGTAAGTCGGGATCTTGGAATTCGTGCCGGCTGGGACAGTACCCGGCAGGTGGGAGATACCTAGTTGGAGAAACTTCGCAAGCCGACCGAAACAATCCAGCTGGATGGCGCCGGATCTCGTCACCCAGCGGGGGAAGATTACCGCAAACACCAGCGATAAAAACAAGCCCTTCACTTACTAATGACAGTTGGAACACCTGGTATCACTATCAAAGAACACACTAAGCAGGAGAGTAGAAGATGACGTAAATAGAAAATTTGTTCTTTGCCAAAATGCGGATATGGCTAGAATTAAGGTGATGATAACGGTTATGGTATTGGTACCAAGAAAACGGGGGCACTGAATGGCGAATTTGCGAGCATTTGCGTCGTACTGAACGCGCTCTTACCGCCAGTCCTACTGAACACAGTCATGGAAGTAGAAAATGGATTCAAATACGAATTCTCATACCTAATTCTGTTATTTTATTTAACAAAAATGTTAATGCCAATAATGCTACAAAGAATAATGGGAAGAGTATAGTTTAATTAATGTAAACGAGAAACGTCCTAATTATAAGCGATTCTTTTAAAAATTATAACACCAATTACTTTCAAAATGCTAGTTCGATGCTATGTAAATTCAGAAATCCTGAAATAAAACTTGTTTGTAATTCGCGTTGAATGGTGAATGTTAATCGCAGTTTCCCATGTCCCAGAATATTTTCTTTATCAGTAGTATCTCTTCCCCAGGAATTACCGCAATTTCTCTTTGGGCTTTTATTTCGCGTAGAACATGTGAGGCTCTGGAAACAATTGCGCTGATCAACCGAAAGCGCCACACATTGAGACACAGAAATTCTGGCACATTTTCGAGTTCTGCCAATCACGGGATGAACGTAATCAAAACCTGCAGTCCCGTTACGCTCCCTGAGAGCAATCCTTTCGGCCACTGTGCGGCGACGGCGAGGGACGAGCGCGGGGGCCGAGCGCGGGGGCGTGGGCGTGGGCGTGGGCGAAGGGGCGGGCGGTGTCCGGCGGGCGACGCGTGCGCTGACACGCTTTGTTTTCGTGCCGCCCGCGAGGGCGATGGGGC
>BOPP01000031.1:3390322-3401685 GCA_017312745.1 Gryllus bimaculatus
GATGGGGCGGGCGGGTGTCCAGTGAAACGGGGAGCGCCGCCCCGCAAAGATGCCACCGCGCCTCCAGCAAAAGCGCAAAGTGAAGCGCCACCCCTATTAAAAGTCGCCGACCCGCTCGCTGCACACCCGAGGCAGGGGAAGACAGAGAAAAAACGTGAAGAAATGACGGAAGCGGAGGAACAGAAAAAGCTGTTGGACCAAGTGAAGAGAGCGCGGTGAAAATGATGAGATGAGTCATGGAACTGATGACGAAATGTATCAAGCGGGTCGATTCGGGCTGAATTATTGTAAACACTAATGCGAACATGTTAATGAAAATTCCGACCGTGCAATTTACAATCCGAGTCGCTGTAGATAAATCAATACCAACAAAAGAGCCGTGCCTGCTGAATACTTCTGTTGTCATGAAATAAACAATTGGTAATTACATTATGTGGTTACAGGTGTTAACAATACATTCAGACATGTAAAAGAGGAAACAAACCAATTTTCAGGACGAAAATTCCATGAAAACAGCGAAGTGATGTAATAAATTAATACTTGAATGGTAAATTAATTCCTGTGAAATGTAACATACCGGTAGTTAAGTTATGAAAATAAAATCAATTTTTCAAAACTAAACTTTCACCAGGAGTCGTAATCTGTACGTGTTATTACTCGTAAGTACTTTATGTAAGTGAAGTGAAGGGACGTTCGAAAGAATATGTGGAACAGCGGACTGCATGCTCGAGTTCTTCGTTAGACAAGACTATTCCCACTCGGTGTGACTTTTCTTACCAACTCCTATTTCATTTCTACCATTACCTATTTCATCGTCTCTCCATAAAGAATTAAGAATATAAATTGAACGTAATTTTCGATTGAACACTTTACGTCTCGATGGGATGTATATTCGACTAAAGACTAGACACCCACACATTTGTGAGCTCCTCTGATCCGAGGTCAGCAGAACGCGAGGCCCTCCACGACAACACATACATGAGAAACAAGGGACAAACAACCGTGCCCACAGTGGGACTCGAACCCGCGACCCTTCGGACCAAAGCGCCGAATCGGTACATGCTCTTAGCCACTTAGAATGACAGAACGCAAACTGATTATATCAACATGTTTTCGAGAGATTATGATAAGAAAGGACCGTTTTGATTGCTGCTGATCTAAACATTTCTACAGTTATGACCATATGCTAAAAGAGTCAATACGTTCCTTTGCAGTTAGCTCACTTGAATATGCTTTCGACACTTCTTGCAATGTCATCACCAAACATGACTGTCGAACTGGCCCCTTCTTAAGCTAATTTATCTATAGATGGAGAAGCTCTTTATCAAGTAAGTCACCATAATCTACCCAAAGAAATGAGCGCATAGGGGTAAGGGAAAGTGTCAGGAGGAGTGGGATGGTAGGGGAGGCAGGGAGGGGTGAGAAGAGTGAAGGGAGGGAGGGGAAAGGACGGAAGGGCTGCAAGCAGTGCGCGGCGTCAAGCGAGCCACAATAATCCACCAGACGTACCCTAAGAAACGGTTGGAGAGGGGGGGCGGGAGGGTGGGGGCAATGAGGGGAGGGGAGAGCTCCAAGCAACGCACGCAGAGGCGGCGTTCGCCGCGCACTCCAAGTAATAAAGATGAATCATTTCCCGGCGCGTGTGGCGCGCGGGCGGCAGCGGCGCTCAATGCATATGCATACCGCCGCGGCGCGTCCGGAGCGCCGTCCCAACGAGCGATGCGCCCGCCCGTTCTTCCAGTGCCGCGTATTTAGCCTAACAAGCCAAGATTCCGCCCCGAGCGCCTTCAAACAAGAGCGGCCGGCGGTGACGAGGGCAGCCAGGCGCCAGCGCCGTCGCGTCGCGGCGGCCGGTGACAAAAGCGGAGCAGCGAGCGTTCGAGCGCAGATGCAGACTAAGACTCGCGAAGGAGGAGATGGGATGAGGGGAAGGGTGGCAATGGTGGCAATGAACAGAGATGCAATTGATTGATTGATTGGTGTTTCCGGGCGTGTCAACGCTAAGGTCATTAGTCCCGTAAGTGTAGTGCATGCGCAGTCGAAGACATGAGCGCCCGCCCCGTTCTTCCAGCGCCGTATTTAGCCTAACAAGCGAAGATTCTGCCCCGAGCGCCTTCAAAAAGAGCGGCCGGCGGGGACGAGGGCAGCCAGGCGCTAGCGCCAGCCGTCGAAGCAGAGTGGAAGGCGAAGGTGGGCGAGGGTGGTCGGAGGCGAGTGCAGATGCAGACGAAGACTCGCGGAGATGGGATAAGGGGAAGGTTGGCAATGGTGGAAATAAACATATATGCAATTGATTGATTGATGTTTCCGTGCGTGTCAACGGTAAGATCATTAGTCCCGTAAGTGTAGTGCATGCGCAGTCGAAGAAATGAGCGCCCGCCCCGTCTTCCAGCGCCGTATATATATGGTCGGAGGCGAGTGCAGATGCAGATGACTTTCAAAGGAGGAGATGAGGGGAAGAGTGGCAATGGACAGAGATGCAATTGATTGATAGATTAGTGTTTCCGGGTGTGTCAACTCTCGGCGGCCGGCGGGGACGAGAACAGCCAGACGCCAGCGCCGCCGCGTCTCTGCGTGTCAAGTACCCGGTCATTTTTCTCGTACGTGTAGTACGTGTTGTATCGCTAGAGATGGCAGTGATCTTTCTCACACTGGAAGGGCAGATCCGGTTCTGACCTATACATCATCTTGTAGGTTTTTTCCCTACTATGTGTCTCTCACTCGCGAGGCTCCACCCCTGCAGGATCAAGTTCTAAGCTCCCGACCGGTCTCCCGGCATGTGTGGCAGTGTAGTGCATGTTAGTGTAAGTTTAAGTGTGAGGATATGACAACGGAGACTAAGAATAGACTGCGTACGGCCCGTTTGTTAGGGTACTTCTCCGGCATTTGCTTGGTGTGAATCTGAGAAACTCCGGAAAACTATCAATCAGAGCAGCTGATCGCTAGAATTCTCCTCCAGGCAGCAGATGAATTCCAACTAGCTAATGCCGAAAATTCTGCCGCCGCAGGGGCTCGAACCGCAGGACCTCCGGGTCAGAGGCACTGCAGTGACATCAGTTAATACCCTTAGGCGCCTCCGCCGGAGAGAGCTGCGATAGCAGGAGCGAACGAGAGGGGGCGTCGGCCGAGGCTATGGCTCTGACAGCCTGGAATATTTCCTGCAGACACAGACTGGAAAGGAGGGGAATGAGGAGCGTCTCAAAGAGCAGCGTGTAGAAGCCGGATACAATAATCATCAGACTTGACATTAACCGGATGCGCCTGACATGGCGGTGCAGGGATGCCATTATATGATGCCTGAGAGACACAGCTAAGTTCAGTGATCGCCATGCTCATGTAATAGTAAAACAATTATGTTTTTTTTAAATGATGTATTTACCGCCATTACCGCCTACGGCGCGCAATTATGGAAAAAGTAATATTACCGAGATTTGATAATTTAAAAACAGACAACTGAAAACTACTATCAGGTTTGTGACGGTGTGGGAGAAACGTGCCTCGTGGATGAATGACATCACAGTTACTAGCTTTGCCAATGCTGATGAATGGCAATGCAAGTACTAGCTTTGCGAATGCAGATGAATAACATCGGAGTTACTACCTTCGTCATTGCTGATGAATGACAACGCAGATATTAGCTTATGCTAGTGCTGACGAATGACAACGCAGTTACTATTTTTGCCATTGCTGATGAATTACAATGCAGTTACTAGCTTTGCTTGTGCTGATGAATGACAGCGGAGATATTAGCTTGTGCTCGTGCTGAAACGACAACGCTGTTACTAGCTTTGCCATTGTTAAATTACAACGCAGTTACTAGCTTTACCACTGCTGACGAATGACAACGCAGTTACTAGCTTTACCATTACTGATGAATGACAACGCAGTTACTAGCTTTACCATTACTGATGAATGACAACGCATTTACTAGCCTATCTAAGGCCGACGATGGTACTGTTGCTGAGGCGGCGTCCTCTTCTTCGCCCTCGCGGTGCGAGCTGCTGGCGCGCCGCGCGCAGGGGGAGGGGCGGTAAAGGGGGGGTGTCCCGAAGGGGGCAGCGCCGACGACTTTGAAGCCGCCGCCCTCCGCCCGGGGGTCGGGGGGCGTGTTTGATGTCGCCGGCAGCCGGCCCGGCCGGTGTCTCGCCCGCCCAAATCCCGTTCGCTGCGCTTGCCCCTGCCGCCGCCGCGCCCCGGGTGCGCGCCGGCGTCGGGCGGCTTCATAATTTCCTGTTTCCCTTATTTTGCCGCGGGCCAATCTTTATTTAAGAAGAGGAAGGAAGAGCGGGGGGGAGAGGAGGCATCGTTTGCAAGCCGAATTATCCACTACGCGAACCGCCGGGGGGTGGAACCAGTCGGAGGGGCGGCGGGCGCGGCGGTGGAGGAGTTCCGTTCTCCGGCGCTGGTGGAGGGGGGGGGGAGAGTGGGGGGGGCACAAATGTACAAGGCACAGAAGCGCAAGAAGTATACGTAAAGGTTGAAGCCCACACCTATGAGCTGCCTCAAATTTTTCATTTCAGGACCATTTGAACTATCTCCTGTCTCAATTATCATAGGATTGTAGATGGATTGATTGACAGATTGATTTAAGATTTCGCGCATGTGAAACTGCTATGGCCATTAGTCGCATTAGGGTAGTGAATGTCCTATGCGGGATCTGGAGAGGGCGGTGTTGCCGCTCTCTGAGATGGACAAATCCGGCGTCAAAGTACACTTCTGCCCCCTCCAGTTACAAGATTTCGTCTTCCAGGTATCTCTTCCCAGCGAGCGCCGTTCCAACCGGGAAAAGGCCTAAGCTTCCGCATATATGGTCGCTGAGCATAGTGGTAAAGTAACGCATGTATGTGTAAATGTATGTGTGCAAAGGGGGAGAATAGATCCAACTAAGAGGTAGGGTAGATCGTGCGCGGTCCATGACCCATTTTATGTGATACTCCTCCGGCATTCGCTAGGAATTGATTGGAGAAACCACAGAAAACTATGGTGAAGCCGGCGTGAGAAGTGTCCACAGGACGAAGTGAGGGTATCCCTGCATCGCCATGTCATGGCCATCCGATTAATGTCAACCCGCGATGATCACTGTATCCGGCTCCTACACGCTGTTCTTTGAGACGCTACTCATTCCCCTCCACTACAGTCTGTGTCCGCAGGAAATATCAGAATAATATTTCTGGCCACTTGACAACTGGAATGGGATAGAGTGATGTTGCCACTAACTAGGGCGGCACACCCGTGGTCGTGTGGTCATTCTTACATCAGATCACATCAATAGAAAGAAACAAATCGCAATAAGATCACACAACAGTAGACGGCACACAAACACTCACACGACGCATAACGAAATAAATAATCACGCTCTTTAGTTTACATTTGCTTCGTGCTGTAGGATTTCATTTTTTTCTCACGTATCGACATCTGCAGCGACGTCAGCAGAATTTAAAGCCTCTAATTGGATAACGTAGTCCCCACCCCTCAGTCAGCCGCTAGCTGTTAAGAAGATAGAATTATTCATGCAATAACTTGACCAAGCTAGTGTTGAAAATTACCCCACGATCGGGACTCAAACCCTAGAAACTTCCGGTAAGAACCGCTGCAGAGACCTCCGAAAATGCTTATTTTGAGCGAACACACCCTACAGAATACTCGTAGTCGGTAAGATTGCTGCAAGAAGAGAGGAAGTCCATGCAATGTTGTACCCGAAAATCTGGCTATCTGTGAGTATGTATGTATGAATGAATTTCGTCAGATTATACTTGACCTTTATTTTATAAACAGAAATATTCCATTTTTGGATAGCAGATTTACATAAAATTAAAAATAATGAAATATAATTTCAAATTGATTAAAATGCATAATACCTAGTTGTCTTTTAAAATAGCGACTTTTCGGCAATGATTATTTCCATTCTTAGGCTGTATTTTAAACGATAGTCCTTTGAGTCCAAAGAGCAGTAACGTTTGGCAGTTTATAAATCAAATTATATGAGCTCCCTCAGAACCAATTCGAGCGTGTATTTTCGGTCGTTTTGAAAATGTATCTACACGCTCCTAAGAAGGCACAAACAATTCGGCGCGCGTTTTACCTCCGCTGATGAACGTCCAATTGTTTTGACTGTTGGTCGAAATAATGTGGCATCGTTCGACGCCGAACATTTTACGCTTTGTTAAAACGGAGGTTTCATGTGAGCGCGATTAGCAGAAAAACCCCTAATTTAAAATGGATTTCGAGTGCATTCCCCGTGTTCGGCTGGGTAATTGGCGGCCTTTTTGTGCTAAAGGGCGCGTTTGGCTTGATCCGCAGCCACGGGGTATGCGGGGCTCGGCCGGCTTAAGCGCGGCGCGCAACGGGGGGAGAGGAAGGGTGGGTGGGGGGAGGGGAGGGGAGGGGAAGGAGGGGGGAGGAGTGGGGGGCCCGGTCGGTGGGGAAAGCAAAAGAAAAAAAAAAGTTGGGGGGGCGGGTTGCGAGGCGGCTTGCGTAGCTTTCGAGACTTCCCTCCCAATGTGGATTCGTAGTAAAATTCAGAAATGGACTAAGCTGTTTATGATGTTGAGAATGAAACGTGAAAAATGAATAAAATGTTTCAAATCAATTTTAAAGTATCAGAGATGAATACACACACGTTATGATGACTGAATGGTGGACCGGCAAACTTTATTATAAACACACGTCGATATTCAAGAAATGATTCATATGCCAACATTAGAAATACGTTATTAAAAAAATTATTACAAACAATTATTAGTGTACCTGGCAATGCTTCACTTTTGCAATGTTATCCACTTGACACGCTACTGGTCACGCGATTGTTAATCATGTTTTTCTCTACGCTTTGCAAAAATTATAGTAGATGAAAGTCTGTCGAGTATGAGTTTATTCTATGTCTGGTTTGGACATTGCTGTTAAGAAACGCTTTCCCTCAAGTTTGGGCGTATGTTCGCTACGAAATTGCCTTGGATACATTTGATTTACTTATCCGAGATAACGTTCAAGTAATAATTCCGGCCGATATTTCACAATTGCAGGGGCAGAATATGCAGAGAAGACGCTCTTAATACCTAAGGGTGCGGTGAGTTGCGTAGATATTCTGTTCGGGGGCGCTTTAGTCCCCATAAACTTATAAATTATAATAAATAACGCCCTCATTTTGTGTCTATGTACATCAGACATATGCACATTTTATTGTACTATGTCTATAATCTTCCCGCAAGTACAAGAAAGAAGTTGACAAAGTTATATCGCAATCGGATGAAAGGTTCGACAGCTCATAAAATACGAACACACAAACATTAATTTTAGCATATTAGTTATATAAGAAAGTATTTCAGTGTCAAGAAGCTTCGTAACACATTATTTTACTGTCTTTATGAAATGCACGTAGGATAGATAGCAAAATAAGCATAAGAGGATTCGGGTAGTTCTGTTCCATCGATTTGCCCGAGTCGACGCACAACGGACTGCCGCAGGGGGAAGTCGGCTATTTCTTCCTCGCAGTTCGAAGCTCAGCCCCTTCCACCTTCGCCCTGGCGAGAGATAATGCGTTTCATATCCGATCTCCCACCCTCTGCCTCTACTGGCGCGTCCAAACGGTCCTTTTGGTTTAATGTCCTTCGGCGCTGAAAAACGACTGAGAGGCGTTCCTTTTCTGCCCCAAATGTCGCTGCGGTGATATAATAAATAAGCTGGAAGTTGTATCCACTACCACTTACTTCATTATTGATGAGAATGCTCAGGGGGCACCTTAGTGGCACGTAATCAATGCACAGACGACTATCATAACGTCGGCTTCGTACTAAAAATATTTTAAAGTTTATTATTTTTTCCTATTTCATTAATAAATGTACGACAAATTCCAAAGGTGTCTTTTTAAATTTAATTTAGAAGAAGTAAACCAAATTAATGACGTTATAATTTTTTTTTGAAGTTGTCGACAAGAATATTGCATGTATTAGAAGAGGTCGTTAAAATTAGTTTCGAGTGTATATTGTATTATGTGTCATTGGACTACTTTTGGCCACCGAAAGCTTCAGAAAAACACATATTATATAAATGTTATCGAAACAGAGCTCTGATAGCGCAGTAGAAGTGCAGGCAAGTCGAAGATGCGTCAGATAATGATTTTTCAGTTAGGGCAATTTTACAAAATTATTTATGGGATGAAAAGGATAGTTTCCATTTTCTCTGAGTGGTTGTGTAGGAGCTGGCCGGGGTAGGATTGACTCTGCGAAATGTTCGAGAGGGGAGAAGAAACGCAAAGACCCGCCTCTTCGGGGAGGCAACTCGCAATGGCCCTGGCTACGCAAGGCTGAACGGATTTGCGGCAGAAGGACTGCCAGCCCATAATTAGCATAATCCGGGAGGTTTTGCATACATTTCCAGGGGAATAACCGAGTTTAACAATAACTTTAAACCAAAGGACTGAAGTAATTATATTAGAGATAGCTTTAAAACCAATGGACGACGAACTTAAAACGATTTGATCAATAGTGTTAAATGAAATTCAGTTCTTAGCTATGCAAAATATTATCTGATCTCTAGAGGATATTCACGAATCTGCTAATTTTTAATAGAAGTTTAATGTTGTAATTTGTGGATTTTTTAAAATTGCCATTAAGAAAATATGATTCTTACAGAAACATCAAGTTTGGTTTCACAAATAAAATATTACAAACTTCCAAAAAATATATTTTTCTGCAATCAAATTAAAAGTAATTTGTATTGGGAAACCTTAGCATCCAGGCTTATCAGCAAATACACGACAACTTCAGTTCTTAATGGCGATGACGAAACGGCAATCAACTCTGAAGTGGGTTAGAGTTAACTGCAGAAGGGGTCCGTCCGTTGCACGTCTAAGCCGCTCTTCTGCACCCAGGACAGCGCCGCTAATCGCTCGGCTTTCTCGAATGCACCTCGCCGGAGCCAATAACCGGCGAACCTGGCCCCGCCCCCACCCCCGCCCGCTTGCAAGTTTAAGCAGGCCCTGGGAAATGAGACATTTATGCGGCAGCCAGGGGCGGAAATGAGGTGGCAGATTGGAAACGGGACAACGTCTGAATTGGATCTTGAATGAAATTCCAGTAAAATACTATTTATGAAGCACTAATTAGAAATGCGTAAGAAAATTGGGCATCGTCTTTCGCAACATTACGTAACGCGAAAAGTAAGACTAGACTCGATGTTAGACCTTACTTGATCTTAGTGCAAAGCATGTGAATTTTTTCCATAAATTTAGGCACATAGAGAAACTAATGTTTTGAGCAATGCCGGGTGAACTGTAGCGTATGAAAAATTGAAATTCACTCTAACATTTAAACGAGTCAGACTGTTGTGGAAAATGGAACGATGGTGTGAAGGGAAGAGTTATAGTACTTATTTAGCTCCAAGATGGAATTGTAGTAATTCATTAACACGAGTGAATTAATTTCCGTAGGGGTACAGTACTTCATTGACTGGGTTGGTTTTTACAATACGAGTGTGAAAATTATTCCATTTTTTTACATACGAGTGCAAAACACGCTTACGTGAACGTATTTTCATTAATTTACAATTATTTTAAACCGTCACCGCTCCAATAAAGGAATTTTTCACTTCAACAAATTGTCAAAAAATTGCTCATTACAAAAAAACCTCCTTATGTCCTTGTAATGAAATATCATTACACTGCTTGCAATTATATATAGCACATTGGTCATACATAACATTTCTGATCCGAAACGCAGCCATATTTATGCCAAAAAGTCTTGAAACGAGTTGGAGAAAACATTTCGGATCTGACTTCGCCAACTTTTAATTAATATTTGGGGCGGTTTGCCGCGAACCTGCAGGCAGGCAGCTTTGAATACTAAGGTGCTCCCTCCGCGCCGAGCTGCTCGAAATGGCCCCGGCACGGAACGCGCTCTATTAAGCGGAGCAGGAGGGAGAGAGCGGAGGGCCGGCGATGAGGAAAGAGATTTCGACGGCGCAGCCGTGGGGGTCGGAGCAGACAGACACTCGCGCTTCTGGAATTACGCTTACTGCCCGCGCAGAGACATTTTGTAGCCCGTTTTATATAGTGTTTTCAAACTTATGGGGAATTTGCAAAGCCTTCGTGAAACTTGTGTGTGGTGATACCGTTGGAAATATAAAATTATTTAATAATACTTAGAAATGAAATGTACATTTAAGACTTCTCTACAGTCACGTTGAATATCAGAATAACTTGAGTACATCAAGTAACTGAATAATTAAATGAAATGTTCTTAACAGTAAGTGTGGAGCAAAATAAAAATTATTTATCCATATGGAGAGACGCAGTCACCACTGTCTTCCTCATATCAGTTTCCAGTCAATTTCTGGGTATATTTCTAATTAGTAGCAAAATATCATGTCAATATGAAGAGAAGCAGAATGTTCCCCAATAGGAATCGTGGTTCTTATGTACCCAATTTTCCGTCAATATCTGCGAATATTTTAAACTACTAATATTGTAGATTATTTATCAACGTGAAGAGACCCAGTCACCACAGTTACTTCTAAGATAGTTTTCCGTCAATTTACTCATACATTCTACATTAGTAACATACAATAGATTATGTCAATGTGAAGAGACGTAGACTGTTTCCTAAGCGGAACCGTGGTTCTTCCGTCTCCCACAATATTTGCGTATATTCTAAACCACTACTATTCTAGATTATTTATCAACGTGAAGAGACCCAACCACCATTGTTACTTCTAGGATAGTTTTCCGTCAATTTTCGCGAACATTTTAGATTAGTAACATACAATAGATTATGTCAATATGGAGGCAAGTAGAATGTCCCCTCTGTGGTTCTTCCGTCTCCCGTCAATATTTGCGTATATTTAAAACGACTAATATTCTATATTATTTATCAACGTGAAGAGACCCAGCCATTATTGTTACTTCTAGGATAGTTTTCCGTCAATTTCCGCGTACATTCTAAATTAGTAACATAAAATAGATTAAATCAATGTGAAGAGACGTAGAATGTCCCCCAAGCAAAATCGCTCTCCTTCCGTTTCCCGTTTTCCGTCAATATCTGCGTATATCTAAAACAACTAATATTCTATATTATTGATAGTGTGAGAAGAGACCCAGGCACCACTGTGACTTCTACGATAGTTTTCTGTCAATTTCCGCGAACATTCTAAATTAGTAACATACAATAGATTATGTCAATGCGAAGAGACGTAGAATGTCCCCCAAGCGGAAACGTGGGTCTTCCCTCTCCCCCCCCCTCCACTCGCCGCCGGCGGGGCGTCGCGGCGCCGCATTGTGCGCCATCTGCATGGGCTGCGGGCGCCGGCGCCGCTCGCCTCGCCTCGCCCACGCCTCGCCCCGCCCGCCTCGCCGCGCCTCGCCGCGCTCG
>BOPP01000031.1:3432239-3442626 GCA_017312745.1 Gryllus bimaculatus
GAGAGAGGGTGAGAGAGAGGGAGAGAGTGAGGGAGAGAGAGAGGGAGAGAGAGAGGGAGAGAGAGAGGGATGGAGAGAGAGAGACCTACAGACCGACAGACATACAGACAGACAAAGTAATGTTGACATTTTGAAAGTGGCTAAAAGTGAGCATTTTCAACGGTTATTAACCTAAATTAACACGTTGAAGGTGCAATCAAAAATGCTTCATATATATGTTTCAATGACTTGTAATGTGATAATTTTGGCATTTAAAATTCCCGCTAATATTGTGACGCATGCTGGTGCTTAATGCACAATGAGTATAGTCAAATACGATGCGCAGTAGCTCGCCCATATCTTTCCACCATGCGGCGAAGTGTTACAGCGATTGTCAGTACTATCGATCTTCTGGGCATGCGAACTTCGAGTTTCGCATCACTTCTGTGTATCTGCGCATCGATTTACCAGACGTATGCCGATCGCTATGCCGTGCAAAATGTCCCTATCCGTACGCTCATGCTAGTGATACGACACTGATTAAAAAATTCAAACATCGATGATCAAAATTAAAACATTGACCCAAAACCATCGATGTTTTTAAACATCTTTTTTACAAAAATCAGGTTTAGTAACCTCTAACATTACATTCGGGCGGAACAAAATTGAATTTGCCACTAACCGTGTTTACTACTTTACAATTAAGATTTATCCAAAACAAAGTTAAAAATTAGAAAAACAATAACAAATCTGAGTCTCAAGCTTGAGTACCCAGAGTCACCTCAAAGGGCCACCTATCACTTCGACGGAACGAGTACGGGACGAAGGGAAAGGCCCTGTGCCTAAGGCTCATGCTTCGACCTCTCTAGCGCGATATACGACGAAAGACATAAGGAAATACCAGGGCATCGGGGCGAGATACATTACGCGGCCGTCAGGTGACAGTACACATAAATAAAGTAATATAAAACTGATTACTATTTGATGAATACGAATTACAAAATATAGACGTAATTTTCTAGCTACGAGTTACTTCGGAACCTTTCATCAATCTAAATGTATTACGGAAGTAAAGAGTTGTGTATTGTAAAAAATGGAAACACTATGAGTGTAAGTTACTCATGTCGGGGACCGCCCCAGTCGGCAACTTGACCCGGGGGGGGGGGGCGGTGCCCCACGGATGAGATATACCTGTTTGGGAAAAGTCACTCGCTAGCCGAGTGTAGGTCGGCGCCGGATCTCGCCATCCAACGGAGGAAGATCACATGATATATAGCGTGCACAGCACATACGGGACTAATGACCTTAGCAGTTGACGCACCGGGAATCACCTATCAATCAACCAACAAGTAGGACGGAGTCGGATCTGACCATCCAGCAAGCATCTCACCATTCAGAGACAAATTTTACGGATGTTGCTATATAACCGTGACCTCAGGCATTTTCTTACTAAGACCTCCTGGGAAAAAATGTGTGGCTCTGATGTATATGACCGGGGTAAGAAAGTTCTGACGCTGATGCATAAGAATGAATACCGTAGGGTTCTTGTAAAGTATCTCATGAAACTTAAGCGACCACAATTTGTTCATCAGTTCGATGAAAGTAGAGCAAGCAGCATTCGTTTGGTTCAAACACATAAACCGACAGAAAAATGATTCGAATTGACACCGATTCCGATATACTGTTGTAAAGGAATCAAATTTGGTTTTTTAAAGTTCGGTTTCAATTTATTTTGCTTTAAAATCAAATTATTCTTCAACTGTCGAAGAAAATTTATTTCTAACAGAATTCTGTAAGTTGCAATATTTTGCTGTTTTTTATATATTTTTTCTTGGTAATTAGTTAAGTGTGCGCATAACTGCCATTTATTTACATATTTTCTTACTAATTTACTGGTTTACCTGCTCAGTTGTTCCTTGAATAGTACACATGCGTAATTATTCACTGTCTCAGGCAATTATTAAGTCAATAGGCTTACATAGTGCTGCAACACATGACGACAAACAAAACGTAATAAAGTGATAATGACAAAGTACACACATTTCTCACGAACTGTGGTCGCATACGTTTGGCCAGAAACTCTACATGAACCCTGCAGAATTCATTCTTATACATCAGCGTCAGAACTTTCTTTCCTAGGAGTTCACGGTAAGAAAATGTCTGCACAAGATTTCAACAGCAGTGCTGAAGCAAGCGCTAAGGCGTTTTGATATCACGGGTATAAATTTAAATTCGTGAAATTTAATTTGTCACATAATTTATTATAATGTAATTTCCAATGACAATTACTTTATACATGATATATTTATCATTTTAATTATTCAATACAAATGAAGCATATATGAAGTGCTCCAACAAAAACGAGTGCATGTTAGCTGCAAAGCTTCACTGAACAAAAAATATAAATCCTAGTAACGTAAGCGAAGTAGGAACGAAAGTTTTTGTATGAAAAGGAAAATATTATATTTAACTGATTGCTAAATAAACTAATTCTATCTAATGTAATAAACGTCCACCATTCTACAGAAAACTAAATAACTATTTGTGCCGCTTTTCACAACCTGCCAGTACGCGGCGTAGAGGATCCTATTGATTGCGATCAAGTAGAGAGTCATTGCACAGCGCGAAACATCTTAGCGTATATCACTCCTGAGCCTCTGCATATCCAAAACTCGCTTTCGCAAAAAACGCTTTCTATTGGATTTAGTATAGATAGGTCTGCCACATAGATACTGAAGAGTACCTGCCTGCAGGTTTCGTTCAGCATGAGTAGCACAGTACCGTGTCGTCGGTCAAAAAGGGCGCCTCTTTATTGAATTTAGTGTAGGTAACTAGGTGTATCACATAGATATGGAAGAACAGCTGCCCACAGGTGCCGTTCTGCATGAGGAAAATAGCGCCGTGTCATTAAAAAATTGCGCGATTTTTTATTGAATTTAGTAAGATAGGTCTGCCACGTAGATCCTGACGAGCAGCTGCCTGCAGGTACCGTTCAGCATGCGCCGTGTCGTTCAAAAATTGTGCTCTTTTTTCTTGAATTCATTGAGAGTATCTGCCTGCAGGTGTTTTTTTATTGAATTTCGTGTAGGTAAGTAGGTCTGCCACGTAGATCCTGACGAGCAGCTGCCTGCAGGTACCGTTCAGCATGACGGAGCCCGTGTGGCTGACGACGGCCGGCGGCGGCGGCTGCTGCATCACCGACCTGCAGTTCTCGACGCCGTCCACGGTGGCGGAGCTGTCGTTCCAGAACTTCTACGCGGCCACCGTCGACATCCTGGTGTGCAAGCCCGCGCCGGCCACCGCCGCCACCAGCGCCGCCGCCGCGGCCGCCGCCGAGGCCCTGCGCAGCGCCTTCGCGGCTGACGGCCACGGGGGCGGGCCGCCCACGGTGCGGAGCCTTTGCCCTTCCTTTCTGCTTTATCGCTCTTACGATGGAACGTCATAAGAAGTGAAAGTTATGTAATCGTGCGTCGGAACATTTTCGCAGAAAACCTCTTATTGCGAGTCTTTTTCTGTTTGTCTGCCTGTCTGTCTCCCTGTCTGCCTGTCTGTCTGCCTGTCTGTCTCCCTGTCTGCCTGTCTGTCTGCCTGTCTGTCTGTCTGTCTGCCTGTCTGTCTGTCTGCCTGTCTGTCTGCCTGCCTGTCTGTCTGCCTGTCTGTCTCCCTGTCTGTTTACCTGTCGGTTTGCCTGTCTCTGTGTCTGTGTCTCTGCCTGTGTCTCTGTGTCTCTGTGTCTCTGTGTCTCTGTCTCTGTGTCTCTGTCTCTGTGTCTCTGTGTCTCTGTGTCTCTGTCTCTGTGTCTCTGTCTCTGTGTCTCTGTCTCTGTGTCTCTGTCTCTGTGTCTCTGTCTGTGTCTCTGTCTGTGTCTCTGTCTGTGTCTCTGTGTATGTCTGTCTGTCTGTGTCAGTCCGTGCCTGTCTCAGCCTGTCTGCAGACGCAGCGATAGTTAAATAGAATCAAAGTGAAGTTACTAAAACAGACACAGACATATATAGACAGACGCAGACAAACGCAGTGATAGTTAAATATGATCATATATTGAGTTGGTACCTCCAAAAATAAGAGGGAAAAATAGTTACGTGGAATTATTGCCGCAACGTCTGTACTCTCTCGCAGGCGGACTGGGAAACCAAAGCCATCTGCGGCAGGGTAGGGTAGCTGTCCGTAGGTGGCGTAGCATGAATCCCACATGGCGACTGTCGCGAAACGATTCAAAGTAAAAGTTTAACTTATCACGTTATCATATGTCGTAGAGAAAGTACCGTATGAAAGCCTCGCCATATTAATAAAGGCATATTATTATTATTATTATTATTATTATTATTATTATTATTATTATTATTATTATTATTATTAATATCGATGTAATGGGTATTAATACACTTGCGTGAAGTTTATTACACTCGCTCGTATCGTAGTATCACATCATTTCATCATCGTCTCATAATGTACTATTCCGTGCGTGCGCAGAGCGTGGGCGACAGCGCGTCGCAGGGGGCGCTGGTGGCGATGCACGGGGAGCTGAAGGCGGCGGACGCCGCGGCCATGGTGGCGGGCGCGGCGGGCGGCAAGGGCGAGAGCGCGGGCGCGCCGGGGCTCGAACCCGAGGCCGCCGAGTTCCTGCGCTCGCTGGGGCTCGACCTCGACCCCGTCACGGGCTCCACGGCCACGTGGGAGGTGTCGGTGCGCAAGAAGCAGCTCATGCCCTTTCCGCACTTCGAGATGGGCAGCCAAGACCGAGTGAGTGGCTGCCGCCTGGCCGGCGCGCCATCTGGACGGTGGGCAGCCGGCCCCAAAACGGCGATTTCTCGAAGTATCAAAATAGGAATCACACAAGCTGCGGCGATGTTGTAACGGCTAGCGTCCCGGACTGTTGTACCCAAGTTCGCGGGTTCGAACCCGATCGAAGCCGTGGATTTCTAAGGGCGATAAAATCCTTCGTACGCCTTCCTTCGGAGGGGAAGTAAAGCCGACTGTCCCATGTTAGAAGATTTACTTGCATGTAAAATATCCTCAAGCCTAAATGAGCTAAATTAAAAATTGTCTGTTTCTCGCCCAAGAAATACCTCCTTTCTGTGCTAGTTGATGAAAGGAGCGAAGCGAAATTGGCGTGGTACGACGGAAGAGTGAGCCTGATGGCCCGAGTCTCACCACGTAAAATAAGGCAAATCCAATTCAATTAAATTCAACTTCTGCTTGATTGATTAGTGATTCTTGGCTTGCAAATGGTTGCGGGCAAGTGGTTTCGGGTTAGCAGTGGCTTGCAGGTGGCAGCCGGGAAGGTTGGAGGTTAAAGGTTGGAGACACCTGGCCACTACCCATATCCTGCGCCATCCACATTAATATCGCTATTGTGGATAACCCACATCACGGGGTTAACAGTTGTGTAAATTAAAGCTCTTTCTCCTATCTGAGTTGGACGGGAAATCATTGCAGTAATATAATATAATTTAAAAAAATAGAAAAAAATGAATGAGAGAAAGTGAAAATAAACATACTACGGTGTAAATTTAATATACTAAGTTGTACTATTTACAAAGCTAGCTAATCTACGGCCATACAGGATGAAATATAAATCATAAAAATACGCGGGCGCTTACGTTTACAATATTAACTAATACTCTACACTAATACATGAACTTATTTTACTACGTGTAGCACGTACTATCGAATTGATTTTACAATAAACATGGGGAATGGTTTCAAGTTTTCGGTTTGGTTTTCCATCTAAAATATATTCTGAATCGAACTAGCACATATTTATTTCCAAGATCCAAGTTCGGCACGCTTTTATCGCTGGAGATGACAGTGCTCCGCCAGGATGTCAGCGGGGGAAGGTAACAGCCACCTCCGGCGAAACAAAAACACGCACAGGACTAACGACCTTTTCGGTTGACGCGCGTTGTGAGTGAGTGTGTGTGTGTGTGTGTGTGTGAGTGAGTGTGAGTGAGTGTGAGTGAGTGAGTGTGAGTGAGTGTGAGTGAGTGTGTGTGAGTGTGTGTGAGTGTGTGTGTGAGTGTGTGTGTGAGTGTGTGTGAGAGTGTGTGTGAGTGTGTGTGAGTGTGTGTGAGTGTGTGTGTGTGAGTGTGTGTGTGAGTGTGTGTGTGAGTGTGTGTGAGTGTGTGTGTGAGTGTGTGAGAGTGTGTGAGAGTGTGTGAGAGTGTGTGAGTGTGTGTGAGAGTGTGTGTGAGAGTGTGTGAGTGTGTGTGAGAGTGTGTGAGTGTGTGTGTGTGTGAGTGTGAGTGTGTGTGTGTGAGTGTGTGTGTGAGTGTGAGTGTGTGTGTGTGAGTGTGTGTGTGTGAGTGTGTGAGTGTGTGTGAGTGTGTGAGAGTGTGTGAGTGTGAGTGTGTGAGTGTGTGAGTGAGTGTGTGAGTGTGTGTGTGAGTGTGTGAGAGTGAGTGTGTGTGTGAGTGTGTGTGAGTGAGTGTGTGTGAGTGTGAGTGTGAGAGTGTGAGAGTGTGTGTGAGTGTGTGTGTTGTGTGTGTGAGTGTGTGTGTGTGAAGGTGTGTGTGTGTGAGAGTGAATGTGTGTGAGGGTGTGTGTGAGTGAGTGCGGCGTTAGTTCTCGGTGTGGGCGCGCGAGAGCGTGTGCCCGTGGACGGAGCTGCTGGCGCTGCGCCTGGTGCTGCGCCAGCCGTCGCCCTCGTGGACGGTGTTCGGGGTGTCGAGCGTGGTGGCGTTTCGCGACCCTGCGCCGCTCGACGCCCGGCGACGCTACTCCAAGCACCTCCAGGCACGCATCCCCCTCTCCACACACTTCCAGCTACGAGATCTACTCCGGATCCCCACAGGGGGGAACGGATTTCGGTGGAGGATTGTTAACGGCCACGCGTACAATTAGTTTTACGGCGGTACTCACGTCGTTAGCTTGAAGGTAGAGGTAGTGAGTAGGTGGCTCGCTGTTTATCTTTGGGGGGGGAGGGGGATTGGACGTGAAATTACGATGGCCGACATCCTCTGTGCAGTTCGTGCCGGTTCTCAAACCCACATATAATAGCCCATGTCAGGTTTGCTTAGGTTCTGGTAGCACTCACGTCGATAGCTTCAATGTGGAAATAGTGAGGAGACCGGTTGGGGCTTCGAGCCCCCAAGCCTTAGCCCTGGTGACCCTCCAGATGGGGACTTGACTTCCTTGTGGCAGTAGCCTGACACTCTTGGCGAAGATGAGGGACTTGTCCCAGAGCATTGATTCGACTCCGGCATTGACCGGGAAAGCCAGTAGCTCTAAGGTGGCAGGGCGGTTCGACCCAGGCATTGCATTGGGAGGTTCCCGTGAGGGATAACTGCGTTTTAGCGAGATCCAAATAGCAGCGCGAGAATGTACTTGGGCGCTTGCAGGGGAGGGGAGGGGGTGCGGATAGAAGTTAACGCGTAGCTGTCCAGCCCGGGGAGAAATCGCCTTGGTAGAACATAAGGTGCGGGTACCCATGCACACTAACAATCTACTGTTCTATTCCATACACAAAAGTCATTTAGGAGATTACTAAATAGATTTAGAACATTGATGTTTCAAATCATCGATGATTTCCACACGATATACAGAGCGCCAGGAAAGTCATTCCGCATCGAGCCGAATCAGGGATTCCAATTAAAAATTGCATTTATTGTAGCGTCGTGCCCCGCTCAAACCGCCAGATGTTGAACAAAGGGCCGAGTGCTGACGCACTGGGACTTTCCAAGGAAGTAGCGGGCCCAGAGCGGCTTTGGGGAGGAGGAAATGGGGGCGGCGGGTAGAGCCAAAGGGCCAATATAAGGGCCAGGAGAACAATGCCCCAGGCTTCTTGTTCTAGCGGCGACGGCGACAGGTGAAGCGCGTGTCTGTGCGTGTAGGTGCACTAGGGCGAGGGGCCGGCAATTCTTTGTCGTGACTTGCGAGACGCGTAGATGGTTTCAACGTAGAACGGCTTCATGCACGGAACATCGGAGGTATGTTGCGGTGTGATAGCCGTTCTTAAATTATCTCTCCTTGTAGTGGTTCTATTTATTTAGTTGATTGTGAGCAGGGTAGTTGTTAAATTGAGACCACGGTCTAGATTGTTAATAAATCTACTGTTTTACAAACCACTCTCGTCTGTGTTCGATTACACCCGTATGACGCTACACTATGTTGGTAGCAACCACATCACTGGGGAACAAGTGAAGGAGACAAGACTTCTAGCATATTTTATTATTGTGGTGAGTTAGCATTTTAAGTTTTCATTTGTTCACAAGCTGACGTTCATGATACGAACAGATTTTTTGTTGCTATCACTCTCACAAGCCATTTGTTGCCAATGCGGAGAGACTTTACAGGCGCACTACATTATTAACATCGCTGGTTTTACTTCCCAACATCGCTCATCGATGGCGATGTCTAACCCGTACCGCGGGCGTGGCCTGGCGCAGCTGTCGGCGGCGGCGGGCGACGGCGGCGACGGCGGCGCGCAGTGCCCGCTGCTGGCCGCCGTGCGCCGCCAGACGGAGGCCGCGCTCGCCAACGGCATGAACGAGGCGCACCGCGACCGCGACGACCACCATGCGCGCCACACCCGCCACGCGCGCCACGCCGGCTACGAGTTCTTCCAGCTGCCCAAAGTCTAGCCCCCCGCGCGCCACGCCGGCCACGAGTTCTTCCAGCAGCCCAAAGTCTAGCCCCACGCGCGCCACGCCGGCCACGAGTTCTTCCAGCTGCCCAAAGTCTAGCCCCACGCGCGACCCGGCCGGCGCATGCGGCCGCGGCCCCCTGGACACCAGGCGCAGCGCGATTTGTGGGGCCGTTTCTTCGAGAGAGAGATATATATCGCGTTTGGAAACGCGCGATAACGGGCGTTTTTCTAATTTATTTATTATCATTTGTTTAGAGACAGTAGAATAAATATGGAAGTAGTAAATCCTGAATTCTGATTTATTTATCTAATACGTGAAAACTCGTTTTCGCATTCGATTTTTTTGCGAAAATGTTAAATAGTTTAAAACAAGAAAAGTAATGACATGAAAATAAAACAAACGCAAATATTATGAAAATGAAGAAGTAATTAAATATAATACTCATCCTTGAAACTTTTTTTAATCATTTAACAAAATCTGCATAGTTAAATTATTACTTAAACATCGACAAATAAAGGTGTCTCAGAATAAATGTTACCAACTTCTAGAGCTTGTGGAGAAGTAGAAACTGATCACGATCTGTCAATGAACATGTAGTAAAAAATTGGATAACGGAGTATACATGTAACACATCCCTCTGTTTTGAGCCAGTTGCTTATGCACATGCGTTCGTCAGGTCTCGCTCTCACGTAGTCGATATATCATATATCGCCATTTCATGTACCCATTAATGAAAAATAATTTTAAAATTTCAAAACTACTATACTGAAGACATATTTTTTCTTATCAAATCTGCTGTACAAATTAAATCTTTAAAGAAAGTCATGTACATTAAAAAAAAAAGAGTAGTTTGAAACCGTGTATAATACCTTCCGAACCATATCACAATTAAAATTTCTTAACGTAGTTTTTCTTAAAAAACTGTTTTTAGAACAAGATCATGAAATAATATCAATGACTCTCTCTGATTTAGTGCAAATTGCAAATGCAAATCTTTAACGGTGTTTTAAATCGTTATGACGTTTCTGTTTATCTGTGAGTCGAATGATGTAGGGTATCATAAATTAATTGCTAAACCTAAGAACACGAGGTCGAATCACAGCGGAAAACAAATTCCTGGTTGGAACACGTCTAGTATCATGTATTATTCGCGCAGCATTAATAATGTATATAAGTTACAAAAAGGCGAGAAAATATGACTTGGTGTAACATCACCAGTTTAACATGTTTCAACGGTACTTTCTTAAATAATTTCAAAGCACCATTCCAGTTACGTACACTAGACATTAACGAGCTATACTGAAATTTGGTTTGACACGCATATTCTTAAAGTACGAGATGTGTCGGCTGTCCACTTGGAGTTCCAATAAAAGTTTAATACCACTAACATGTTCATATTAACATCTCACAAACACTAATTTCACTCTTCACAAATGCATCACTATTCAAATAACCACCTGCACAGAAATATTTCCCTACCAAGTTTCCGACCAGACAGAATATATTTCCCTAACATGAAGAAACGCCTTCAAAACCGTTCCACCTGACGACACACCCAGACGAATGTACATTACAGCAGAACGCAATTCCAAAAGAGACGAGCTACCTCGCGTTTCCCTCCCCTCTCGAGCAAACCGGGCAGTCTCCTTCGCTCCCCCTCCTCCTCCGCGGAGTTGCGGCGCCGAGAAAGGAGCCGTGGCCGGGACGGGGGCAGGGGCAGCGCAAGGGCGGACGCGCCGCGCCGCGCCGGCGAAATCGTAAATCGCGCTCTGTCTCCGCGGACCCCGCCGCCGGCCGCGCCCCCCCCCCTCCCGCGCCACACA
>BOPP01000031.1:3447657-3459153 GCA_017312745.1 Gryllus bimaculatus
GGCGGCGGCACGTAGCCAAGGCGCGCGGCCGCACGCCCCTCGCGCAGCGCGCGATGAAAAATTCACGCCCCAGAAATATGTACGGCGCGGCGCCCGGTGGCCAGGGACAATTTCCAAGCCGAGTCGCCCGCTCGACGCGGCGCCGGCCTCCGCACACCCACAGCAGCCGCTGCAATCGCCATCTCCACCGACACCGCCGTGGCGGCTTGCGCCAAACGTCCCTGATGAATTTGCCGGCTAAGGCGTAATCCATGCCAGTGATTCACCGAATAACCAAGGAAGCACCAGTCGCGATAACACCACATCCAAGGACAAGCCACCGCACTCCAGAACTGTACACGTCAGGATTATTTTCTCAGACTCGCCACAGCCTATGTCCTCCTTAGCTACACCGGTTAATATCCTTAGATATTTTCCTCCTCTTTCTCCCAGAGAAATACGTAAGCCTCCGTTTTGATCACCCCACCCCCGCCCCAGAACCAACGCACCATTATCACCTCCTTATCCTTTGTGTCTACGTCCACATTTTTTTACCTCCTCGACTGTATAGAGCTTGGGCCTCCCTTCTCCATCCTCAGCCGACGCCTGCACCGACGCCACCGGCGGCCTCCAATCCCCGGGCGGCGTCCCCAGGCTCTCGCGACGACGCGACGCGGCGCGGGGCGACGTGACCTCGCGCGCCGCCGCCGGCGCGTGTATTATTAAGATGCGTATCGGCCACCGGGTCAGCCGCTGGCCAAGATTCTGCAGCGCGCCGCGGCACTGAGGGACGGGGCAGTCTTGTGCGTGAAAAGACGGGGTGGGGCGGGGATGGGCAAGGCAGAGAGGGGCATTGAGGGACTGGGAAGGGCAGGATAGGGAAGGGAAGGGCTGGTTAGGGAAGGGCTGCGTAAAGCAAGGTTGGGCAGAGAAGGGCTTGAAGGGTTTGGAAGGGCAGGGAAGGGCAGGATAGAGCCGGAAAAGGCTGGGAAGGGTAAGGTCGGGCAGAGAAGGGCTTGGAAGGGCAAGGAAGGGCAGGGTAGAGCTGCCAAGGGCTGGGAATGGCAAGGTCGGGCAGGGAAGGAAAGGGTAGGGCAGGACAGGGAAGGGTTGTGAATGGCAGGGAAAGACAGAGGCAGAGTCAGGTACAAGAACAGTAAAGGGCGGGGCGGGGTGAGAAAGAACGGAACGATGATCGTGCGACGTGGCAGGAAAGGGCGGGCGGGCAGTGGCTGGCAGTGCAGGGCAAGGTAATGCGTGAAAAGTCGGTGCAGAAAGGGTCGGGGCGAGGCGGGGAAGGGCGCGGCAGGGCATGGAAAGACAGAAAAGGCAGGAAAGAGCATGGATAGGCACGGCAGTGCAGGGCGGAGCGAGGCGGGGCTGGGCGAAACGGTGATGGCCTGGCACGGCAGGAAAGGGCAGGTGGGAAGTGATGGGCAGGGCAGCGCAGGGTAGTGCGTTTAGAAGCGTAGCAGGGCGTGGCGGGGAGTGGCGGAGAGTGGCAGAGCGTGGCAGAGCGTGGTTGAGCGTAGCTGGGCGGGCGAACGCGTAGGCGCGTCGCGATAGCGCCTGAGCCAGAAGTGATGGCGCTTCTGCAGCGGATTGGGAGAAATGTGTCCTCAGGAGGCGGAAGGGCAAACCCGGAGAAGAAAGTGAGGATTCTGAAAGGAAGAAATTGTACTTGTGTTTTCTTAGAAAGAGCTGCGAAGGGCGATTCGTAAGAAACAAGTTCCAGAGAAACGATCTGAAGGTAATTGAATGTAAGAAAATCGGGAGAAGAGAAAGTAGATTACTTGAGAAGAGTAATTATCGAAAGAGAAAGAAAAATACAGGAGAATCTTTAATACGGTTAAAACATTATCCATATGACAAAAGTTTGCGGCCAAATTAAAACACGAAAAAATTGTCATAAAGTAGATGAACAAATTGTAAACGCTGATAAATATCCAGGCTCCACCCCGCATTCATTCTCGAAATTTCAAATAGAAACTACGGTCACTGTTCTGCATGTCACATGATTGCAGTCAAAGGCATTGGATAAACATTCAAAGAAAACTCGATCGTGACTGCATCAATCACAGGAATATTAAGTTTTTTTTAAAAAAAGAAAACGAAACATTTCACCTCGAGAGCAACGTTGAAGCTCCCAACGCAGTCGCATCACACACCCAACTCCCGCCGTCAAAAGCGCCGGGCGTAACCCGGGGGGCTCGGAGCGGAGGCGAGGCGAAAGGTCAGACGGAGCGCCAGCGATGCAGAGGGCGTCGCTCACCGCGCTTCACCGCACGTCACCCGCTTCATCTCACGTGACGCGGCGGCGAGGGGGGCGTGGCGCGCCGGAGGAACGGGCGGCGCGCGCCGAAATATTTATGACGGGATTTACCGCCGGGCGGCGCGGCGCGGCGCGGCGAGGCGCGGTGCGGGCTTCCGCCGGTGCCGGCGCGCGGTCGATATGGTGCGGACTCCGCGGAATCTCGGCGGACAGCCGCAGCCGCCGCCGCCGCCGATATTTGCTGCCGGGATCTCGCATCGCCCTTGCTTCCACGTCTGCTCCCCGCTCAAACGCTGCTCCCGCGGGGGTTAATGAACTCTGAGTTAGGGAATGAAAGAGTGCATAAATGCAGGCTGATCAGTCACGAATGAAAGAAGGGTTTGACGAGTAACTGTACAAAACGTACAAAAAAGTCAATAATACAACTGTCAACTAGCATGTTATACCTTTACCTACCATTTGATTCTAATGGAAAATGGAGTGAAGAATAAACAACACAGAATGGTGAATGGTGTTAGTATCTCGAGTAATACTGCAGCACATCATTTTTCCTCGAGTGGGCGAAGAACACCGGCAAGCAAGAGTGACTGAGAATAGGTTTGTAAATGTACATAAGTTTGTTCTGATTGAAATAAATTTGATATATCAATCTTAGAAGTTATCCTGGAAATACTATTAGTATTATAATAATACTATAGTACTAATATTAGTACAGTACATACGTCGAAACAGATACAATTTTTGCTGCTGGGTTCTCGAATCGCCCTTGATTTCCCGTCTGCTCCCCGTTCAAACGCTGCTCCCGCGGGGGTTAATGAACTCTGGGTTAGGGAATGAAAGACTGCATAAATACATACTGCTCAACGAAAAGGAGAATGGAGCGAAGATAAAAAATGACAAATTGAATGGTGTGGTGTTATATTACTAGTACCGTACACACGTCGAAACAGTTACAATTTGTGCTGCTGGCCTCTTGCATCGGCCTTGCTTTTCGCCTGCTCCCCGTTCAAACGCTGCTCCCGCGGGGGTTAATGAACTCTGGGTTAGGGAATGAAAGAGTGCATAAATGCATACTACTCAGTCTTTCGCACGAGAGAAGGATTATGAACTGAATGAAATGGGTGAACATAGGGAAAGTGTATACGTGGCGGAATGAATGGTGTGATGTTAGTATCTCGAGTAATATTGCAACACATCATTTTTCTTCAGGTGGGCAACGAACACCGACAACAAGAGCGCTTGAGAACAAGTCTGTAAATGTACGTAAGTTTGATCTGATTCAAATAATTTGATATACTAATCTTAGAAGTGATCCTGAAAATACTATGAGTATTATAATAATACTATAGTACTAATATTAGTACCGTACACACGGTACTAATAGTTACACTTTTTGCTGCTGGGTTCTCGCATCGCCCTTACTTCCCCGTCTGCTCTCCGTTAAAAAGCTTATTCCGTTGGGGTTAATGAACTCTGGGTTGGGAAATGAAAGACTGCATAAATGCAGACTGCTTAGTCTTACGTGGATTATGAACTGAATGGAATGGGTGAATATAGGGAAAAGGTATACATGGCGGAATGAATGGTGTGGTTTTAATATCTCGAGCAATACTTCTGTAACGTATCTCGTGACTTACGTCACAAGATGATTATTTATGAATCTCGTGACTAGTGACGACTTGTGATTTGTGTGTATCCTGCGGAGGCGTCCGAGAAATACCAGCGTTCAATTCGAGGAATCAGGGATTTTCTGCTTTTTTTGGTATAATTTATTGTAGTTGGTATTTTTCCAGCTTTCTTCAGTATGTACTAACTGTGATGGTTTCCCTTAATATTAATCCTTTCCATTATTTCCTCTAATTTATCTACCTTGAGCCTTGTAGTTCATTAAATAGTATCCACTGCCTTGCAGACATATACTAATTTTTACTATCGTGCTTTAGTGTCTTATTCGTGCGTCGTGATGTGCTTTTCATCAAGTTGTTTGTTGTTTGTCTTCTTTATTTAATGACAAAATTGTAATCCCTTTCTCTCCAATTTTCTTTCATTTAATGTACTTTTCATTGAACTGAATGTTTTATTCTAGAACACCCACAACTCACGCAGGAAGGTATATAATGCATTTGAGATAATAATCAAATCCATCTAAAAATTACATTTACGTGAAAATTCGACCTTTGTACCTTTATTCCATTCAATATATTGTTGGTACCTCATAGTGTACGTAACATGATCGCTGTTGATGTAGACACTCGGCAATACGTCTATGTACTACAGAATAAACGTCAGATATATCGTAATATTCAAGTCCATCAGTCGCAGCAGAACGTACTGCTGCTCCGAATGTACAAACATTATGTATGAGCATTCCAACATCCATTGTGATGATGCAAACACAGTTAAACCGACTGACATTAAGCAAGGATGAATGTTTATTGTACTTATGAGATCAGATATGAAACATTAAACGATCATTAATGTGCGAAAAAATAGCCAATTACACTAAAGAGCCCTTTGATATTTTTCACAAATATGATGTAAACAGTATGTTGTAAAAATACACTCTCTTGTGAATGTGCAAGATCATTTGTTGTGAATCTATTCTCACGATTCATAGATATCGTTTAGTAGGAACCTAACATACGCATGATTGTAGATATATTTGATGGACATTATGCCCTTTCATTATTTTCACTCTAGGTTTACGATATGTTTGCTTTAAAACGTTTCATAAATACGTATTCCGTTCTATACAAGAAGATAAGACTTGATTTTTTAAATTATCTTACCTTCCTACTGAACTACCTTCTTACCTTCCTACTGAATCGATTGATCAAGAGTTTTAATGAATGCGTTCAAGGATAGCACTCATTAAAACTAATGATAACAATAGAATTTATCTTTCAAAATAAAACTTTAAATTATCTAAACACCATTATGATTATAATTTGTTTTAAAAGAATAATATAATTAAAAACCGGATTTCATTAATATTCGTTTAAGTTAAATTGAGAAGTTGCTCCTTAAATTGTTGCATGTAACAATACGTACAAGTGTCCAATAATGAAGTCCAATTATGAAACACAATTAATTACGAACAAATATTCCTAAAAATCGTCGGGAATACGTCGGAACAGTATACTAATAAAAAAATGTGATAGCTGTGTTTCCAATCCATTAATCTCTAATACTTATCGATAAAATATTTACATCGAATATGGAAATGATTTAAGAAAATAAGGTATGAATCAAAGAAGGAATGCGTAAAAAATACTCACAAAGTGTATCGATTCCATCGCAAAATATTCTTATGGGAACTGATGTTGGATTCAGGAAGTCTCTCAGTACATTTCCCCCGAGAACCTCCTTGCACTAAAGCCACGGCAACAATTACCCTTCTGCCACCCCTCATTAATTCTTGAAGACGTCGCCACCACCGCTGACGTAATCTGCTAGTACTTAATTTCATTAGCGCCCGAGATAATCTAGAAACGTTCCGAGTCCGGGAGCGTTCTCGCAGATCAATACAGCCGGCAGCGGCGGGGAGGGGGGGGTGGCAGCGTAACGGAAGTAGCGGTCGCGGAATAAACAAACGACACACGACACACGTAATTAAGCACAGCCGCGAGGCGGACGCCTTTTGAGGCAGCGCTCGCCACGAGCCGCCTGCATATCGCGGCGAGACCTGGACACTAACCAACGGTTGCCGTAAAGTTCAAATTAATTTAATGTCCCTGCTCGAGGCCCGGGTTGCAGTTTAAGCCTGTTTCTGTCTGGGTAAAGACCATTACTATAGTTGAGTTTGCCGTGGCCGGGTGCGTCGGGAGGGGAAGGCTCCCTCTCTTAAGCCTAGTTATAGCTGGCCAAGTTTGCTTTAAGTTGGCCGCGTGGCGCAGGATGCGGGGACGAAGGACAGAGAAATGGTGGTGGTGGAGACGTGGGGGGGGGGAGAGAGGGGCACACTTTGCTGCAACTTGCGGCGACCGCGTCCGGCATGGAGAAGCTCAACGCTGGGAATCGAGGCGAGGGCTGGGAGGAGAAGGTGAAGAGAGGACGATACTCGTATTGCAACTCATGTAACAAACATTTGGCGGGGGTAAATACATGATACTATATTTGAACGCAATCCAGTGTTCTGAATGATATAACTTTAAGGAATGATCAGTGCTCTCTAGGAGCTCATTCTATAAAGGGAGTCATTATAAGGTATATTTCTTTAATGTTCGGCGGAAACGAGATGGCTGAGTTCTGAGTATTATTTCGGAAATTTGTTCATAAGAAATCATCACTATGACGAACAGAGTCGTTGTGCCGACTTTTAAGTATGAGAGCAGAAAGCGTGAAATAAAATGTAAACTGGGTGTTGCATAATAGGGTAACACGTATGGAAACCTGAATCGCCACTTCGGACGATAAGTAATTTTTGGCCTGCATCAATAGCTTATCCCGGAATTCAAAAGTCAAGTTCTCTGTATATCAAAGTGCCCATGTTCAGGTCCGCAGCAGGAACGTATCCATTCAGCTGGTTCGAATGTTAAGCGCTCATGATGCTATGAGCCTCTTTCACTCTCATTTGTAGAAGAAGCAAACCACAGTATTACAATCGCCTGACATTAAGCAAGAGTATGAATGTTTTTATTGTACTTATTGAGCTCATATAACGAATACATTATAACGATCATTAATGTGGCGAATAAATTCCAAATTACAAAAGAGATCTTTGATTTTTTCAACAATATTGGATAGTTAATACTGTATGTAGTAGTAAAATAGCACTCTCATTGTGATAATGGCAAAATGTTATGTCTGCGCTGTGAACTATTCCTGGGACGATTCATAGATTCCGTTTAGGTAGGAATCTAGACAATGTAGCGGCTTAATGAATATGAATGACTGTTTGTATGTCGACACTTCTGAGAGAGTAACCCTCTTACTAGGGGATTTATCTATTAATTATCCGCACTCTATATGGTTTCTCGTTATTCTTGCTGTTTGACAGTGACGACCGATTTCCATAAACTTAGGCAGTATCATTTAAGTGACCGATTCGTTATAACAGGAATAAGGACAGGACTTGAGTTATTTTTGTAAATTTTGTTTCTTTATGTACTTTATCGTGGTACTCGACTAGAAAATCTAACTTGATTGGTCTCGCATATTTTGTTAGCAGCTTTGCTGGTATTTAGCTGTATCAAAAGGTGATATGCAGTCATTAAATATCTAATGATACACATTGAAATACTTTAGCTTCGTCTCAAAATGATAACTTTGCAGGTAAATTAATTAAGAACGTACAAAAGGCTAGCAGACCAAAAATTTATTATATATCATACTGCTGATAGTATTCGCTATTTTATGAAATGGTATCAAATATATATTAATAGAACAGAAGATTTCATTAATAATCTATTTAAGTCTATATTGTTAGGTTGGCTACTTAAAATTCGTATTTGCATGTTAACTACATAGGTACACAGTGTCCCAATAATGAGTCGCAATTATGAAACATCAATTAATTACGAAAAATATTCCTAAAAATCGGTTCGGAAATACGGGCTCGCGGAAGCAGTATAATAAAAAAATCGTGAGAGATGTCAAATCCATAATTTTCTAATATCTTATCGATAAAATATGTTTAAATCTGATTAATGGATAGGATTAAGAAGAGGTATGAATCAAAGAAGGAATCATAAAAAAATATTCGTAAAATGTGTATCAATTCTATCCGCAAAATATTCTATGGGCAACGATGTCTGGTTTCAGGAAGTCTCTCCGTCACACGCCCGGGCAACAAGAAGAACTGGCAAACAACTCACTTCTGGCCGCCCGTACCGATGTATTTTGAAGACGTACGCTACACTCAACGGCTAGACGTAATCGCTAGTACTTAATTTCATTAGGCGCCCGCAGATAATCCTAGAAACGTGTCCGATATCGGGGCGAGCGCTCTTCTGAGATCCTACAGCCGGCAGCTGAGGGGAGGGGGGAGAGGGGGGGTTGGCAGCGTAACGGAAGTAGCGTCGCGGAATAACAACGACAACGAACGTACCACACGTAATTACCACAGCCCGAGCCGGAGCCTTTTGAGGCAGCGGCTCACGGCGCAGACGCGCGCTGCATATCGCGCAGAAGACTGGACACTAATCAATCGTTTCCGGTACAAGTTCAAATAATTACAGTTGTCCCCCGGCTCGAAGGACTGGGTTGCAGTTTAAGCCTGTTCTGTGGGGTACTAGAACCAATATAGCTTGAGTTTCGCCGTGGGCCCCGGGGTGCGTCGGGATGGGGAAGGCTCCTCTTAAGCCTAGCTTATATCAGTGAAGTTTTGCTTTATAGTTGGCCGCGTGGCGCAGGATGCGGGACGAAGGACAGAGAAATGGCGGTGGTGGAGGACGTGGGGGAGGGGGAGCGAGACGGGGCCAACAACTTTCTGCAACTTGCGGCGACCCGCCGTGCGTGGAGAAGCATAGCTTGGGAATCGAGGCGAGGGCTGGGAGGAGAAAGTGTGAAGTAAGACGAGGTGGGCATGCACGGGTACGGGCGCGGGGACGGGACTGGGGAAACTGGGCGGGGTCGAGGGTGAGGTGGGGGGAGGTGGGGGCGAGGGTGAGGCGCAGCAGGGAAGAGACGGGCGGGGCGTGAGTGGAGTGGGAGTGGGAGCGGGATGGGAGAGAAGGGCGGCGGAGATGGATCGGGGCGCAGGTGGGAGGGGGAGTGTGTGGTGGGGCGAGTGGGGTAGTGCGGGGGCGGGGAGGTGAGGGGCGGTGCGGTGGCGGAGGGAGGTGAGCATGTGGTCCGCGCATGCGTGGTGGGGGCGGGCCAAGCCGGGGCGGGGCGTGGCGGAGGCAGGGTAGGCGAGTCGAGAGCGAAAGTGGTCAGCGTGTCCCCGAGCCGCTGAGAGTGAATTTTATTTGCCAAAGTGCGGTGAAAAGCTTTCAAGGGGCGCCCGGTCCGTCACCCGGTCTTCAAGTTGTCTTCTCCCCTGCTCCCGCCCCCGTCCGCCTGCCCCGGCCGGCACGCGGCGCCGGCACTCAGCGGTCGAGGAAACAAAAAGAGAAGAGGCCATTCTCTCTGCCCCCCCCCTCACGGCTGCACCTGATCAAACGCCTCGGAGCGGCTCCCACACGCAGCGCTTCTCTCCCCCTCTCCCTCCACACCGCTCCAACAGCCTCGTTCTTTCGTCTAGCTCCGTCTCCACCACTCTCTCAAGGGTCGGAAACGGATAGTCCTTCTTCGTCTGTGCCCTCCCGCGATACAATGCTTCGTCTGCTCTTCGTGCTCTCTTCGTGTCCTTCGTCGCCAACCTGGTTTGCTTCATCGCAGAAACGAGAAAGGCAAAATAACTAAATGTATTTCCTCTTTGCTTCCATTAACACTCGTGATGATTTTACTCAAGAGATAAGGTATCAAAACTATTTTAAATTTGTACGTGATAGAAATAACCTCGTAATTTTTGACGTACGTAGAAGATGGTACATTCAATCTCGTAAAAATTGCATTGCGTTTTTTTTTATCTTATGTAGAGAAAAAATATTTCCACGAATAGAAGTGAAGAATTCTATCCCCTCGTCAGCACCTGTACTCGTGCATTTTAAATTTCCGTCACATTGTATATTTAGCAAATTAACGGTTCGTTGCCAATTATTTTGAAACTTTTTTACAGGTTAAGTTACAAGCATTTTCATGCTAAGTGTTTGTGATTTCATTCATATGTGATAAATCTTGGTGTTAGACGTCTCCCAGACAACCTGGAGCATCTAATGTTTTTAATTTCACTATCGTTTCGTATATTAACTACATTGATTCCAATTTATATGTGGTTTTAAACGGTTTGACTAAGTTTTCTTTTTTTCAGGTAACCTTCTATAATTTTCTCTGTTCCTAGTGTACTCTATTTTATTTGCCTAATACTCTAGCTTCACGCGCCCGAATTTATAGCGTTTCGTCAACGATTGCGATTGGTGTTTGGAGGCGCGTCAACTGCTAAGGTCATTAGTCCAGTAATCGCAGTATGTCATTAGTCCGGCGACGTATGTTTTTTTTATCGCGGGAGGTCACCAGTGATTTTCCGCGGGTTGGCGAGATCGGCGCCGATATTCACGTTGCTTGTGGACTTTCCTCAAACTCCAACCAGCGAGCTCCACTCCAGCTGGGCAATGCTGTAAGATTCGACTGATCTACCGCCACATGTTGTAATGTAAGTTCATTTAAGTGCGCGTGTTTATTAGTATGGGGTAAGGATAGGACTAAGGACATCGCAAAGGAAAGACTCGCGACAGCCGTGGACCCAATTTGCTAAGGTACTGTCCCGCACGGGTTCACCTTGATGTTGATAGAAGTACCACAGAAAACTACCGATCAAAGAGCAAACGTTGGGCGATAGAAATTTCCTAAGCGCGAGCGGGTTGAATATGACCATATCTATCTAGAGTAGAAAATGTACCGAGGAACTCGCCGATCAGACGGCACCTCAACGACAATCAATTTGATAAGCCCTGAGTCACCTAAGCCAGTGTTGCCGCACTAATCATGTAAAACATTCGAAAGAGTAAGATTTGCCCGAGTAAGCATCTCCCGCGAAATTCAATCATTCCAATTCAACTACAGCATACACATCTTCCTTGCGTGGCAGAACAATGCCGCCATCGCCACCCGGCGCCCATTATGGTGACGCCGACATCACGACAGCGGCGGGGCAGGAGCAATATGGGGCGGGGCGAGCGGAGCGGAAGGGGTGGGCGAGGCGGAGCGGAGCGTGGGCTGTTGCGGGCAGTGGGGGCGGGGCGGGGCGGGGCGGGGGCATAGTGCGCGAGCGGGTCGAGCGGAACGAGAGAGAAAAGGGGTGGAGCGAGACGGAGCCACGGCGGAACGGGGTGTGGGCGGTGAGGGGCGGGGCGGGGCAGGGGCGGATGTGTGTGGAGCGTGCTGGCGGGGCGGGGCGGGGGCGGGGCGGGACGGGCGGGGCGGGGCGGGGCGGGGCGGGCGGGGCAGGCGGGGCGGGGCGGGGCGGGGCGTTCTCTTGGCTCGAGTCCTTGGATGGAGCGCCATCCGTAGCTTCAGGGTCATTGGCTGCAGGCTGGTCGCAGTGCGAACGGGGGCCCAGGGGCGGAATTTCGGGGCGGGCGGGCAGTGCGGGCGGCGGGCGGGCGTGAAATCGCGCAACCCGCAGGACTGTTTTCGAACGGCAGCCGAAGATAATAGGCCGCGGAGACGGCGGCCGCAGCGAGCCGACGGGCAGGCGGCCC
>BOPP01000031.1:3468189-3480412 GCA_017312745.1 Gryllus bimaculatus
GGCGAGGGTGGCGAGGGCTGCGATGGCGGGTGGGAGGGTGGAGGACTTCACGGGCGGCTTTTTTAAGGAAGAATGTTCGTTGATTGATGTAGCAAAGAATATTGGTTGATTAATGCAGAGAAGAATGTTGGTTGATTGATGTAAGGAAGAATGTTGGTTGATTGATGTAGAGAGGAATGTTGGTTGATTGATGTAGAGAAGAATGTTGGTTGATTGATGTAGAGAAGAATGTTGGTTGATTGATGTCCAGCTACGTCCATTGTGATGGTCACTACTCCTGTAAAGGAATATTGCAACCCGGGAGATGGCGGTGTTCCTCATTCGCTAAATGGTGAAAACCGACACCGCCCTACACGTCAATATGCGCAGGCCATCCCAATCCAGGTAGATTCTGTAGCGGGGCACCGCGCCGCCACAGCGGATATATGCTATACTTTCCCCACTGGTCTCCTAGTGCTGTAGTGCACGTAACAAGTGTAAGTGTAGTAAGTAAGTAAGGGGAGAGTGTAAGACAAGGAAGAGGAAGGAATCATCGCACACAATCCGTCATCCATTTTTAGGGTACTACTCCGGCATTTCCCTGGAATTGATTACAGAATTCACGTAGATTATCGATCAGAGCAGTGGGTCGCTAGAATTCTCCTCCAGACAACGACTGAATTTGATCTATCTATAACTAATGTCAAATATCCTGCCACTGCCCGGACAAAGGAATACTTCGATTCAAACATTGAGGTTATTCATGTTCAATCATCTGTTACAGTGTCATTCAATCGGGAGCTTAAACGTAACTACTCTATCTTTAAATCGAATTGTAATCAATGCGTCTTGGGCCTAAGTGTAGGTGTCAATGAGTCTTCGGCCTAGACTTATTTTTCACTTCGCCTCACTGTCAGTCGGTCGGTCAAAATCTATTCAACTTTTTAAAAGTATTAACATTAATTTTATCTTCATGTATGATCCTTCACTTCCCAAAGTAGTAAGCATAGGCTACTTTTGTCGTTCCGGACAATGTCACATCCCATCGAGGGAAATACTTTGGAAGAAATCGTTGGAATTTAGCGATCGATCATTCGCTTATTACTTTCGTGGCTCACAACTAATTTGATGCGCGCATTTTAAACACCATTGCACCTTTACGCAGAGGAACACGTCGCTGGAAGTCTGAGGAAAGGGTGGCAAAGAGTGACCTACATTTGTTTTCTTGTTTGTAATTTATCTTTTTAAAGGGTACCATTTCGAATCAATAAACTACCTAAGGCGAAACACGAGCATTTTTTCACTCCACCTCACTGTCCGTCATTCGGGCAAAATCTGTTCAAAGTCGTGGTTTCTTTATATTAACTCTCATTATACCTTCCCGAAGTCGTAAGCCGAGGGTACTTTCACCCTGACGGACAATTTCAGATACCACCAGGAAGAATACTTTGTAAGAAATCGTTCGAATTTATCAATTGAGCATTCGAATTTCGCCTCATACTTCCGTGACCTACAATTCATTTGAAGCGCGTAGTAAACACCTTCACGCATTTGGACATGTTGCTGGAAAAATCTGAGAAAAGGGTGGCAAAGGGTGACATAGTTTTCTTTGTAATTTCACTTTATAGAGGCTACCATTTCGTTTCAATAAACTGAAAAAGACGAAACACGACCATTTTTTCACTTCACCTCATTGTGTGTCGAACGGTCAAAATATGTTCAAATTTTTTTATATTCATTTACACTTCGTGAAGTATTAAAGGGAACTTAGTTCCACCTTGCAGCACAATTTCAGATCCCACCAGGGAGAATACTTTGTAAGAAATCGTTCGAATTTATCAATCGATCTTTCGATTTTCGCCTAATACTTCCGTGACCTACAATTCATCTGAAGCGCGCCATTTAAACACCTTCACGCAGACGGACACGTGGCTGGAAAAATCTGAGAAAAGGGTGGCAAAAAGTGTCATATTGGTTTTCTATGTAATGTTTTCTATGTAAGACGAAACACGACCATTTTTTCACTTCACCTCTCTGTGTTTCGAACGGTCAAATTATGTTCAAAGGTTCTTTTATATTCATTTACACTTCGTGGATTATTAAAGGGAATATTAAAGCTAGTTTCACCCTGCCGGACAATTTCAGATCCCACCAGAGAGAATAATTTGTACGAAATCATTCGAAATTATCAATCGATCATTCGAATTTGTTCCGTGACCTACAATTCATCTGAAGCGCGCAATTTAAACACCTTCACGCAGAGGGACACGTTAGCTGGAACCGTCTATCGGGAAAAAGGTGGCCATCTCCTGCGTCAGAGGACGAGCGTCCGCGGGTGGGCGTGGCATGCGGCTCCGCGCAGTGCAGCACCGCTGGGCGCGCCGCGCCGTTCGGGCGAAGTTCCCGTGATCAAGCGCTCTCCCACCCCCCCCTCTCCACCCCCCACCCCCGGGAACACCGACCGCCAGGGCCACCTCCACCTCCACCCTCCCCCGGCGCCCTGCACAACCTCAATTCCGCTCTCCCCCACCCCGCCCCACCCGAGCCCTCCCCGGAATTTTGCGTCATTAGGCCGGCCGCGCCGCGCCGACCCAGCGAAGCGGACCGACTGCCACGCTCGTGGTGCGATGGCTTCGAAATAATCGAGTATTTACCGGAGCGCGTCCTCGGGCAGTCCGCCCTCCTCCCCCCCACTCGCCCCGGAAGAGGCCAGTCGCCCGTGCGAATTTATCGTAAACGAACGAATAAACGGGGATGATTACCGGGTATAGGGCGAGGTTGGGGGCCGAAAGCGGGTTATCATAATGCCGTGTCGACATTCTGCATGAAATAGAGTGGATGAGGGGAAGCTCTTGCGATACGCGCACGAGGGGGCCGTAGAAGACTCGGGGAAGAGGGGGGAGTCGTAACATAAGATCTGCGGCGCGTTCTACGGCGGCGGAGAGTGAGGGGGGGGGTCTACCTGAGACGTTGCTTTAGTGTGGATGGGCGTTCTGGGAAGCATAGAAACCCGAGCGGGCTGCTCCTGTCTATTCGCTAGGGGCTTGTTTTACCGTGGTGGGAAGTCGTTCTATACATCAAGATAATTAGGTATTGTTCATACGTGGCTTCACATCCTGCTTATATAGGTCACGTCTGAAGCTCAACAAACTCTTATTTAACGTCAAGTTGCACGATCATGTCTTGCCGAAATAGGATAGCAGGTTATGTACACACGAAATGCCACATTCTTTCATGTGTTCCTACTCCTCACCGAAAACATTCTACCTTTTACGCCACAAGCCACATTAAACGAACTCGTAAATTTGAAACCGGGAACTTCCTCTCCGATACCCTTTATTTCAGGATTGCAGCATATTGGAGACAAATAACACCAGCCCTTTCCATCTTCCCCCTATTTTATAGCACAGGAGGTTTTCTCGCAGTATTTATCGTACGTATTCCCAATTCAGGTTGAGCATACATACGAGAAAAACAAGAACGTCAGAAAAGAAGCATTTCTCAAAGAGGACTTAAAATACTACAGGAGGACAAAAAATATTACTTAAACGGAGAAACTTTTTTACGTTCTGAGAAACGATTAGCAAACATCAGTAATAAGAATTCAACAATTTCTTTGCGTCCACGCGAGATAAGCTCATTAAAAGAAAGTGGCAAAACATCTCGTGTCGTATAATCACATTTTATTCAGAGTTACATTTTCATGTTCCGTAACGTATTCAATTTTCCTGTATGATAATAGCCATCTATTCGGGGGTAGCGTGTCAGTGGCGAGGTTATCTCACCCGAAGAAAAGGCTCTACCCTGCATTGGGACTAATACATATTTACGCTCACAATGTTCCCTGATTGAGATGCTCGACTAGCTGGCTTGGTTGGGGGGGAACTATGGCAGTCTCGCGTGGAATACACAAAGCTTCCTGGTTGATGGCAATAGATTTTCTCTTTAGACTCCGAGAGACTGAGAAAGTTGTCAGAAGGTTCGAAACCTCGCGTTCGATCTAAAATTGGATTCCACTCTTCTGTTGGTCCTACAAATATTTTTACGGTTGTCCTTTCCTGATTTCTGGGGAAACAGGGCTGTTAAACCCAGCGGATCCTGGAATTTTCGAGGTATTCTTCGGAATTGAGAGGAAATATATCGACGGCTGTAAAAGTAAGACGTCCCTCAGCATGTAATATATCCCAACGTTTCGTGTTGAATGCATGCGAATTCAAAACTATATTTATGAGTTGTGTACGCGTTCCATAAAGCTTTGGAAAATTCATTTATTAGTAAAACAGGTATTTTATACGCTTTCCAGTATATTTAAGTCAATGAGTTAGCTGAAAAGTCTAATGTAATTCAGTATTTACTATTACTTAATAAATTACCTAAATAATTTAATGTAATAACATTGAAAAATGAAAACATTTCTTCAATAACTGTCAGTAAACGAATGACTCATTTAAATGCCAAATAGTGTCCAAGTAACTCTTCTGAGTTTTTTGATATTTTACGCATTTTTGCTACACGTCTTAAATTAGTTATTTAACCGTACAATTGTGATAGTAACTGAGAATAGTTGTATTTCCACGAAGGCGCTCGAAAATCACATGTTTTATTATGTTATATCTTTCACAGGGCATAAAGCAAGTTTTAAAATGCCTAACCTGTACATTATTTAACTGCTGTAAATCCATATGGCTCCACTGCTCTCATTTAGAGCCACGCTTTTTTTATTCATTGATTGACTGATGATTCCGGGCGTGTCAACGGCTAAGGCCATTAGTCCCATACGTCAAGTGCATGTTTTTTTGGAAGATGTCTGTGATATTTCTGCGCTGGATGATGAGTTTCGGCGCCGACCTGCCCGTCGGCTAGTGAGGTTTTCTCCAACCAGGTATCTCCCACCAGTTCGGCACCGCCCCAGCCGGGACAAGCTCTAAACTCCCGATATGGTAAGTAGGACTAAGGAGTGAGGATAGGACAAGGAAGAGGAAGGAAAGATCGCGCGCGGTCTGGTACCCATTTGTTAGGGATCTACCCGGGCATTCGCCTGATATTGAGCAGAGTAACTGCGGCAACTACCGATCAGAGCAGCTGGCCGCCAGAATACACCTCCAGACAGCGACTGAATTCAACCTAGCTGACAAGCTAGGGTCGAATATCCTGCCATCGTCGGAACTCGAACCTAGAACCTCCCGATAAGAGGCACTGCAGTAACAACAGTTCCACGCCTTCGTACTCACCGTCCACCAATCCACGCTGACTGCCCCGCGCTGCAGAGTTTCGTCTTACCTGCAACGCAAGGAAATGACAGATTAGTGCCCGAATGATAGCAGAAGCCATTTCCTCCCCCCAGCCACTACAGGGGAGGAGGGGTGCAAGCTCGACACGTGCGGGTGAAGGTGCGAGGCGGCGAGGGGGGGGGGCGAGTGGCAAAGAGACGACTCAAGGGGAGCAGACTGACAGTCCCAATGTACAATATTTCATCGCTACTAACACACTGTAAAAGCTGTTCCCGTTACTTGGCATTAGGCACATAGGTGATCTCGGTGATGCCAAACCTTTATTGACCTACATCATGTTTATCTAGATTCGTCATCTCCGTTATGATCTCCACATATTTTTTTACTGTCATCTTCCTCACCTCTGGCGAAATTTCAATATACACTATGTTCCTTACCATAAATCCTATATTTTCTCTCCATATCTGAGTCTTTAGAATGTAATTTTATTTCTCTTATTAAGATTATGTATTTGCGGTTCTATAATTAATTGTGAACACTTTCGCATATTCATTTCATTTCTTCTATCAGTTGTATTTTATTCCAATGACATGTTCGCCTACTACCTTCACTCACATTTGCATTTTTGCAACTTAAGTTCCTCACAGGACTGACCTTCGTATCACTCACATTCTCCATCGAATGAAAAAGCTCTTCTTTTTTTTCTGATACAAAATCCCTCATTCCCTGCCCGATTCCTCAAAACAATTCCTCTAACGTGGATTTGATACTTTTTTTTTAGTTTGATATTAGTATTTATTTCATATATATCCATACATATGTATTCGTTCTTTACGATTTTCGGATTTTTTAATCCTATTACATTTTTAAGGATGTTTCGTCATTTATATTTCCTTTTTAATTATTATTTTGATAAATGATATTGCTGTCTGATGTATACCTTCCTCAGGGCAGTGACTGCAGTGACCTCACTGCCCTGAAGAAGCATGCGACATGTCAGGCGAAACGTCGGCACCCCAGCCAACAACGCGGCGTCTCCCGGATAGCCGAGAATGCTGCCTGATTGATTTATTGATTAGGATTTCCGGGAGCGTAAAATACCAAGACAATTCTTCCCGCAAGCGTAGTATACGTATTTTCGCGCGTGATCGGTGATGATCTTCCCCCGCGAGACTGTGAGATCCGCCGCCGACCTACACATCAGTCTCCGCCGCAAGGTATCTCCCACCAGCGGGGCACCGCCGTAGCTGGGGCAAGCTCTAAACCCTCGACTGGTCTCCCGACATGTGTTGTGCATAAAATGCATGCATTTGAAGTGCTTATAAGTGCAGGGAATGTAAGTTGGTGGTGAGGTTAGGGCAAGGAAGGGGAAGGACTGGTCACCCTCGGTTCGTGGCTCGTTTGTTAGGGTACGTCTCCGGCATTCACCCAGTGTTTAACAGAAAAACCACGGAGAAGTACCGATCAGAGCAACCGGCCGCTAGAATTCTCCGACACACAGCGGCTGAACGCGATCTAGCTATGAAACTACTGTTAAAAATCCTGCCATCGTTGGAAGTAGAGCTCTGGGACCTCCCAGTCAGAGGCACTGCAGTAACATCAACTGATGCCTTCTGCCACCGAAGTCGTATGTTTCTGTCTTTCTGAGTATTTTCACTTTTGCCCCATTCATTTTTAACCATTTTCTCTTTTAACCCACTGTCCTATCGACATCACCTGGACTTTGGGTCGCCCTCCCTCCGCATGACCCCGATCTCCATTTTCCTCCGTCGCTGTTGCCACCCCACCCCCGCCGCCCCAGCCGCCGCAGCCGTTGCCGTCGCGGGCGCCGTCGCCTCCGCCGCCGCCGCCACCGCCGCCGCCACCACCGCCGCCACCACCGCCGCCGCCGCCGCCGCCGCCGCCCCCGCCGCCTGGCTGCTTCACCTCGTGCGCGTCGGCGCCTTCGCCGGGTTCGAGCGTGGGGTGCGGCGCAGTGGGGTGCGGGGCAGAACCTCAAAGCGGCGGCGCCGAGGAGATTAACTGGCGCTCGTTCGCGTGCGCCGTCACCCCCTCCCCCCAGCCCTGGCGTCTGCGCGGGGAGTGCCCGCTGTCTCACTCCCGCTCGCGCTCCTTCGCTTGCTCTCACTTCGGGTCTCGTCATCACTCTCTCCTCATTCCCAATTCGCATTTACCCTCGTCTGTGTTTCACTATCGTCTCCAGATCGCAACTCATACACCCTTAAATTATTGCCTCTGTAGTTAAGGAGATTGAATAGATTATTATAAACTTACAAGAGGTTAATTAGTCTTAGTTGTAATTCTGTTTTTCGCTAAAAATCTGCCATTGACATATATTTGAAGCTATTACTTCATTATTTAGCCGTTGCGAATATTATAACAAGAAACAAAGTAAGGGTCGTTAAGATCTACAAATTACGTCGAACTCTTCTAAACGCAACGTAGAGCATATTGACATTCTCTTCTAATATGTGATATCCCCTGCGCTTTGACAGATAATCATCTTATTACCTTAGACAGACCTTATCTTATTATGTGTCTCTCAATATACTTGCTAGTTCGTGGAAGTACGAAAGGAGTACATTTTGTAATCAACCAAGAAAATGTGTGAAATTTTTAATGTCATTGGGATTCGCAGTATACGATGAGACGGCAGGTAACCAATGGTGTCTTAATTTGTCAGGAATATGTCCCGCCAGGTGAAGTATAAAGGCGCAATGAGAGCCACGATGAAGGGTTGTTGCGGCGGCGCTGTTAAATATCCGTGTGTATGTGTGGCGCAACTACAAAGCAAGTGCCGCGTGTTTGTGAGTGGAGGCGTTTCATGCATTTGGGGATGGCAAAAAACATTGATGATTCTAAAAATCGATATTTTCGACCAGAAACATCGACATATTAACATCGACTTTTTGTTTTCGATGTTTTCATAAATAAATAAATAAATAAATAAATAAATAAATAAATAAATATATATAAATAAATAAATAAATAAATAATAAACAAATAAATAAATCTCATGATATAAATAAAATTTTTAAAAAATATTTTTTTGCGAATTGTTCAAAACTTACAGCTACTGACATCTATCACTGTTGCCAATGCTCAGACGGAAATATTTCTTTATGGTTATTTTTGGGAATTTATCGAGAATGTCTCACTTCATTATAATTTTAACAAAATATCTATAATGTTCCTTGTACAGATATAAAGGACAGGCGTAAATATTCCTCCTTTACATGCGATAAAGATAATTTTTAACATTTCATTTATACCAAATAATTCAATATAACTCATTTAAGGTCAATAATTAAAATGGAAATGGTATGGGAAAATACCATCTGTTTTACAACATTTTAAAACATTTATGTTTTTAACGTCGATGTTTTCATCGACATTGAAAACCTTTTAGTGAAGTATCGATGTTTAGGTAAAATTTTCCATTACTAGCTGCATTGGTGCATAGCCAGTGTCCCCCAGGGGACTTTGGTGCAACACTTGGGTGGTGCGTTCTCGTGAGTATCACAACTTCCAGCATTCGTCTATTCCATTTCCGCCTCACCCCATGTCCAAGAGTCGGGGCGTTTCAGCAAGGTTTTACGGGAACAGCAAATAATAGTCATGCCCGAGTCCTTTCATTATTTCAACCAATCAGCGAAAGCTTTGCCGCGGAATTACCGAAGTGGACCGTCTCACTTTGCAGAGAGATTTCTCTGCCTTTGTGGCGTCGGTTCTGCTTATAAATCTGCGAGTGCGTGGGTCGAGAAGTTGCACCTCACGAAGATATTAGATGGAGATGATTCACATGCAAGAGGTAATATTCTCGGAATGGTCATTACGTAAATTATCTGACTGTTTGGATGGAATTTTCGGTAGGAAATTGGCAATAGTTGACAACAAAATTACAAATTGTGAGATATTTGTGAAATTAAATATTTTGCCTCTGCGAGTACTCCAGAATGTATGCATTTCTGAAAGTTATCGAATGCAGTAACGACGACGATTCCACAAGTTGTGCGAGAATATTATTTTAACCAATCAGCGAAAGCCTTGCTGCGGAATTACCAACGTGGATCGTCTCACTCTTTTGCAGAGGAATCTCTCTTCCTTGACTGCGTCGAATATTATTGTCGCATAGTTGTCAACCAGTCACATTCGTCTTAAGGCGGCTCCACACATTCGGCATTCGCCGAGCAGCGGGCTACTGCTCGCCCAATGCCGAACAGCTGATATGTTCCGCGAATGTTTGCTCCCTTTGATGTGTCCCAAAGACCGACACGCGGTGGGTAGGGCGAATACCGAATGTTCGGCGCTCGACGAATAGCGAGAAACCCGTCCACACTACTTGGGATTCACCGAGCGGTTGCTCGGGATTCGCCGAACGCCGCGTATGTGGTGCCACCGGTAGTTCATTATACACGGCAGAGTGTTCTCGCACTCGCCTAAAGAGGGCAGCTGATCTGCGCGCTCTGCCGCTGCATACAACAGGTGAACCACGAAGCATTATGCAAGTTGGTGATAGTTAGGAAGGTTATGTGGACGATTCTACGTCAAACAAAATGTCTACCGCAAGCACTCTACTGGAATCAATAGAGCATAAAACAGCTATCATTGAAATACTGTTATAAGAGAAACATCTTGTTCTACTAGTAATACTATTTTAGACAAAATCGGCTCCATTCAAGTTCAACTCCCTCGGTAACAAATATTATCGATTGCTCTAATTTCACGATTAATTAAAAAAAGTAAATCTATAGTATTTACGTTTGTAATATTTATTTTGTTTTCTTGTTTCTACTTAATGTTATATAATATTTAATTAATGAAGTGAAAAGTACAATGACTGTAACAGTATTTCAAAAAATAAAAAAAAGCTTTTCAAATGCTTTTATTTGGTATTTTCAAAACATCAATTTCAAAGTCGTAGAGAAAGTATAGCTTTTTACTCGCATAGAATGGCTATTATTCTCTCGTAAAAATTCCGACATTTGTTCCTACGTCGCTTATGTCGTAAACATCAACTCGTGAATAATAGCTTTCATTATTCACTCGTTGAAGAGTTTACTATTAGAGCCGTATTGTACTGAGAATTGAAATTATTTTTTCCAAATCTTTTTATGAACATAGCATATTAGAAATTTGTTAAATATTAATGCCATTCATAAAATAAACTATGTCTGCATGCGCTTTCTAAATTCCACGCTTGCAACAGTCTTTAAATAAATATCTGCAAACTCTGCTTAGATTCAAACTCTTCGCAGTAAATAATTGAAAATCATTAAATCGGTAACTACATGATTACCATCCAGAACGAACACATCAACTGGCTATGTAATAAACTTAAATTTGTGCAAACGAAGAATAATGCATACCAAGTTGGTAATGTGACTAAACATAAATCAGATAATTCAGTTTTATTTAATAATCTGTTCCTTTCGCACGATTATTTCAAAATTTCATGTTCCTTTTTTATCGTGTCAGTGAAATTTTGTTTGCATTGCATAATGTGTTTTTAAATCATGTGATTCCACAAGAATGATGATATTTAAATTGCGAAATATATGAATTTGCCACGGTCATTATGCATACATCGTAAATCGGATGTAAAAGCATTTGGAAAAGCATTGGATAATATTCGAGATATGCATTCATTTTAGAGGACGAATTGTTACGAAATTCTCCGAATTTACAAATTACCAAATTCGTACAAATATTTTACTATTTGAACTAATGTCGGTAGAAACAATAGTAAAAAGAATTTTAAAACAAACATTACAATTGATTAGAAAATGTATTACATTTTTCGGAATAAATTTTGCAACGAAATGACTCAATTATCAGAGTACATTTCTTAATCATGTTGTACCGTTCAATTGCTTTTTAAATGATTGGTTACCCTCAAAGGGATTTCTTCATTATTCAGATGTATAAATATCATGTCCTGTAATGTCCGGTAGGGCGTAAACATTTTATTCTCACTTACAGCGTTATCAAAGATTAAGTACCTGAAGTTAATTTGTGTAATTAGTCTTTAGGCGGAAATTGTTTTAATACAATCATGTAATTGTCATCAATTTTATTCCGTTAAAAATACAAATCCAAGCAACCTGAAATTCCCACTTCACTACAACTAAATCGAATAGAGTTCCATTTACAAACCGTCTTATTCTTCCAAAAAAGTTGTCAATCTGCAGTCACTGATTTAAAGTTTCTTTTGCAGTGTCGTGAAAGCAATTTGATGATACAAATCGATACCTTGCCGTTTTATTGAGTTAATTGCAAAGTTAAATATATGACTGCATCATTTCAGCACATTATTTTGAATTTTCGGAGCTAATGCTATATAATTTAGTTTTCCTCTTTACAGCCATATTCAGGACAATTTTCCTAAAGCGGTGTCCAAATGCAACGTCCAAATGGGGGGCAAAGGGCCGGTCGCGAGGAAAGCAACGAGAGGTCGTGGCGAGGGGGCGCGGCGGTGGGGGACAATCGCGGCGCTGATATTGAAATTGCACACATACGACGGCGACGCGGCGCGGCGCGAACGGCCTGCGTTACTCGGCGCGTGTTTACCCTGGCGCGTCGTTGGCCCGCTCGCTCGCTCGCTCGCTCGCGTGTGCGTGTGTGCGTTTGCTTACTGAAGGGGCAGGACGTCAGCAGGCCGGGGCGGAGCTGGACGGGGTTGCGCGGGAGACCTGAGCAGGGTGGCTTCGGGGTTGGGGGCGGGACGCAGCGGGGTGGGCGGGTCGGGTCGTAAAGAGCAGGACTGGGCGCGAGTGGGCGATGCGCGGCAGGACAGGGCGGGAAAGGGCGGAACTGCGAAGCAGAAGGGGAAGGATGGGGGCATGGCTGGGGAGATCGGAGCACGGTGGATCAGGGCGGGAATTGGCACGGTAGGGCGGGGTAGGCGGTGCAGAGGAGTGCACGGCGGCGTGAGATGTGCGGGGAAGAGCGGAACAAGGCAGAGCCGGGCAAGGAACAGCGGGTTAAAGCGGGTCAGTGCGGGACAGAGCAAG
>BOPP01000031.1:3486830-3513671 GCA_017312745.1 Gryllus bimaculatus
TACCTTACGCGACCCGTCCGCCGCCCAACGCGACCCGCCCGCCGCCCCACGTGACCCCACGCGACCCACCCGCCTGCCTGGCCTCGCTCGAATGCATGCTAATGAACGTCACCCCGCGCAACGCCCCGCTCAGCGCCTACTACCCTGACTGGCAGCCGCTCCCGTCCGGAGAATCGTACCGACTTGGGTGGCTCAGTGCAACATCTGATGTGACTGCAGTGCCTCTGGCCGGGAGGTTCTAGGATCCCAGTACCGACTGTGGCTGGACTTTCGACACTAGCTTGCCAGGTCGGAGCCAACCGCTATCTGGAGGAGAATTCTAGTGGCCGGCTACTCTGAGAGGTAGATTCCCGTGGTTAGGCAAATAACGATTAACAAACGGGTCATGGACCGCGCGCGATCTTTCCTTCCCCTTCCTTGTCCTATCCTCATCCCTTCCGTTCACACTCTTACAGTAACATACACATCACTACCACATATGTCGCGAGACCTGTCGGGAGCTCAGAGCTCGTCCCGGATGAGGCGGTTCACTGCTGGTAGCTTTAAGAGATACGTGGTTGGGGAAAACGCCCCAATCCGACGTGTAGGAAGGCCGTAGATCTCGCCATCCAGTTGGGAGGGGGGGAAGATCACCGCCACCTCCCGTGATAAAAAAACATACCATACACTTACGGGGAATAACGAACTTGGCAGTTGACAAGCCTGGAATTATTTGATCAATAGACGAGCCAAATGTCTTTTTGTAATGCCATCCCGAAGGAATGGAGCCATTAAAAAAAAGGGAATTAAGGCTTTTTTTAAATGTGACATTTTTGAGTTCGTTTACAGTCTAAAACTTTTAAAATTCCGAGAAACTTAGTTAGCGCTCATTAGACTCATTTGTGTCAATAAAATAATGTTTATTAATTACACTTCTAATGTGCGAGATATTCGAAAAAAAATTACACAAGTGTTAGAATTTCAAATTAAAATTTTAAATCAAATGGCATTCATGCCACTTGATTTAGTATATTGTTTTCAATATGTAAAAAAGTGTACATAAACATTTTAAAGCGGACTTGAATAAATATTGTTTAAATAGTTTTGAAAAGTTGTTACGATTTGAGTACATCAGTACGCTAAACCACTTACTTTTTGATAACCGTTTCACGCCTAATTAGCTGTCCTCTAAAGGTAGTATGTTCGTTCTATCGACCACAGTGAAGTAGTACAAAAACACTGTAAATGAAGGTAAATATCTTCAAATAGCAAGAAAAAAATTGGGCCTTACTGGCCTATATTTCAATAAAAGAAATTTAAATTAGTACAAGCTCTTATGAAAAACCCTTTTGCGGGCATAGCTTTCTTAAAGTTATTGAGGAAGTTACACGGTGAAGTTATACGGTAACTTTGTCTTTTATTCAATACATAGCACATTTTGCTTAAGGAATCAGTAGAAATTAAATGTAAAAACAGGTACGTGTTTACTTTGGCATCCTGAGGATTAATTGATAAAAAAGTGCTGGGAAAATCTACGCAACCCGAAGTACTCGCTATCGGCCTAGGAATTACGCTGTAGAACCATGCTATAGTCAGCAGATGATGGAACCATCAGAATGCATAATTTGGGACTAGCATCTCTCAGATACACTCTTTACATGTCGTTCATTACTCATTTCGCAGAAGAAACTGCGGATGCGTTGGCTGCATTATTGCATCACGATCGACGATACTGAAGCGATGTCCCACCTCGTGCGTCCTAAAGGAACACGCGGCGAATTTAGTTGTTCCAATCAAGTGCGCGAACAGAAAACGTTAATTATTTTATATTTTATGTCTCATTACGTTTTGATTTTTTTCTTTTACGCAATTTTTCCTTTTTTCCCTTGCAATCACAACCGATACAAAATGAACGGATTAAATGTGCCTTTTGGTCCAAGAAAAAAACAGGGACAACTACAATTCGATGTAATAATGAAGCTAGTTTCATGTTATAAATATATACCGTTACTATTTACAGTTATTGAAATGGAAAATATTCATATAATTTTGAGAATTCAGAAAAAGATTCAGAGAACATGCATCACACATTTTTCATTGTAGTGATTTTTATTGAGCTAAAAACAATAAATAAAATATGGGAAGTTTATAATTGAAAAAAATATCATTAGAAAGAAAAAATACAATAGAGGAAAACGTGACAATTTATTTGAAGACCATGGGTAAAAGCAGCGCTCACCGACGACCATAGGCGTTCATTTGGGAGGCGTCGGCCAACGCAGTGTTAAATTACTCCTAAGATTTTTTCTTGTCCGAGTTAATTCAGAAATTAGGATCTTATTGAAGAAAATTACTATTATTATTATTATTATTATTATTATTATTATTATTATTATTATTATTATTATTATTAATATTATTATTATATTCCCGACACAAATGCAATATTGTACATTAACAACTAGCATAAACATTATTATTTCTATCAATAGGGGAGTTTCAAAAATTGGTTGGTTTACTTGTTTTGATGGACGGCTGTTTCGATCTCATATAAAGTTGCACATGAGTTATTTCACCCCAGGTAATAACTGTCAGTCGCTAGTTAATCATTCTTTCCAACAAACACACATTGGTAATCTGAAAAAATAGCTGCCACTATTTCAGGGTGTGTTTGGATTTTCATTTGCATTGTCATTCATCTCTCGAACATGTTCACATGAACTGAGTAACCTTGCACATCATAATATTAGACGTTGTCGTAAGAGGAAAATAAACACCACTGCCAACTCACATTGATATTCGGAATAAAAACAAAAGAAAACACGCCAATAATTATGTAATTCAATTGTTCATTTGAAGTTATATTCATTTGAATTGTGTTTTGAATTTGAATTTAAATACATCTGCAGTGAATGGAGGCCTCATTCCTTTCCCCATACACTCATTAATAATATTTTCTTATTAAATTTAGTCTATTGCGACCTTGCAAACTATTGTAATATTTTAAATAATAAGGCATTAAATACAAGCGTTGGATATAAAGCGGCGACAACGCTGCTGCCATGTCAGAAGGGTGTGTCGCAGCGCCACGTGAGTTTCGAAGCTGATAAGTATGGGGCGGATTTTGACGGCCTAAAATATCCCCAAAATTATCAACAAAATGCTCTTACAATGTTTAAAAATTCCCCCAAAAGCAAAGAAAAATGACCAAAAAATCATATTAGAACCAGTTAAGATGGACAACTCAATATGCTGTTATGTTACTGATGCAATCGAGGTTTCTTCCTTTCGTTCAGGTGAACTCCTTTGATTAGGACTGTTCTTCACTAGAAAGTCTGCGTTCAATAATCCCGAAATAGGCCGAACCGACACTGGCGCTGATAGACGCCAGAGGAACCTTAGATTACATACAACTATTGACATTACAATAGTATTGATCGGAAAAATCGAATAAAATACTCAGGAATTCTGTGATGAATTTTTTTTTGCAATTCATAAATTGTATTCGAAGCAAGTACCATTAAAATGAGATTTAAATCGATGAAATCAACAAAAAATGCTTTAAAAATTACCTGAATAGGAAAAAAACCTTTCTAGTAGAAAACGACAAATATTTTATAAAAATGGGTCATTTACTTTTGTCACAACATAAACATTATTGTATTTACTAAAATGCATTGTTCAAAAGTGACAAGAAAAATATGACATTTCATTAAAATTCGCTCCACTGATAAAGAAATGCGTGGATAAGAACTGAGACAATGGGAAATGGCAGTGATAGTGCAAAATAGGAATCCCGTTAAGCAGGCGAGGAGAGTGTAAGTGCCCTAATATTACGCCGAGAGAAGACCAAAAAGGTGCCACAAAACAGTACTACACGACTTCTTGTGTTCCGCGTAATCGCAGTGCGTTGGATATCGCATCAATTGACCCAGTTTCAACAGTAACATCGTTACGCACGTGAGTGAGAATCATTGAACCGCCACAACAGGGACGGTAATGGAAGGATAGTAACAAAGGGAGAAACAAGTAGGGGTTGCCTGGTCTGCTCCAAAAAAATAGCGGACAAGCGGGAGGATAGTAATTTTTTAAAATTACAATTAAATGATATATTTTCTTACAAATTTCCTATCCTTATTCTCTTAGACTATGTAGCTTTAGATTAAGAACCATTTCCGCATAAACCTTTTAAATAACTAAATGTCAACTATTTCTGTGAAAAAAAGACAGTAAACATAATGTGAAAAACGCGGACTGTCCGCTGAAATAGTCGACACCTGGCAATCACAGAAACAAGTCGTGGGTCGTATGAATCGTGGTTGGTATGGAATTTCAATATACGAAAAATCTCGGGTTCCCCTCAGCCAAAGAACATGCGTCTGCCTCGATCATGGTGTAGGAGTCTACGCTAGCCATGTTATTGTCTACGAAACCCTTATTGTTATCTACGAAACCCGTGAGGAAATCTATCATAATGCTGTACCTCACAGACGGTCAATGTAACATTCTATTGCAACTTATTACGACACCGTCTTCTTCCCGCACTCAAAAGAAAGACACTGGAAGTTTTCGCACGCACTTCCAGCAACATTACACAATTGCATCGTTAGCTTTCCGACGTTTCTGAATATTTTATTCCATCGTCAGGGCATTTTAAATAATTATGAAAATTTACAATTTTTCAGCAACATTATGTCCAGGTTCCAATCCAACTCCACATAGAGTTGCTGCAGCTCAGGGGTCATTCCCGCACCACGTCGGACTCGGGCTAAGGCATCCAAACTAAGTAAATTCCCATAATTATTTAGTAAGACATGATAATGGAATAAAAATATCCCGAAATGTCGGAAAATTAATGGTTTAATTATTTTTACTCCGAACAAATCCTGTAAACTACATTCCTGAAAGGAGCAATGTTCCAATACATTTTCGGACCTGTTTTATTCCTCTCATATTAAACCAGTGCATGACCTGGTGAAACTAAGAAGAGGTAAATTTCGATATGCGGCGCATTTCCTCTAGTTTCATGTTAAATGACTCCTCACGTAGAATTAACACTGTATAAAAACTTTTAATTTACTTGTTTTACAGATAGTTCAGAGAATAAAACAGATTTCAATATCATCACTACCAAATATTAATAATAATGTGAATCATTCAACATAAACATCCAGAACCTACAGTAAATTCCGAGGAAAATGTAATGTTCGCCAGGTACTGTCCCCAATTTTAACGACCATTCCAGGAGAACCTCAAATTTAAACAAGGCACTGACGGCGCTCGCACCGGTTTCCAGCGGAGGGTTTGGACGGGAACCGCTCCCAACTTGCACGTGGGAAGGGGACAGTTTGCGGTCACCAACTATTTAATTAGAAACCTGCTAGGAGAACTTCCATGTATTTCCTAAACTTTCGTGAATTGCTCCAGAAACAACGGTTTCGAGCACTTGACATTCCTGGCGCAGGTCGTTAACGCGTTCCGGCACTACATTCACGCGCCCGCCTCTCTTCTGGAAGGACCCTCCCCTCACCCCCTCCCCAACCTCCGCAGTCACGTGATTCTGCTGCCTTTGGACACTAATTAACGCTCTAAGAAGTCTCCCACAAGTGGCGTCAGGGAAACTTACTCACGAGGCATTTTAACTTTTGTTGTTTAGGAGACGCACTGAAAAACAATTTATTTCGTACCAGCATTATAAACGACCTTTTATGTTGAAAGAAGTCGCTCATAAAATGGCATCTTACGGCACAAATGATGACGTATTAGCATTTTACGGCATGGGTGATTCGTCATCACACATTCAGCCAATCACAGCGAGAGAATTGTGGTGAGCTGTGTACGGAACAGCTGACCACCGTTATCTCGCACAGATGTCAAATACCAGAGACGTCACAAGAAAGTTGTTTCGCAAAATTAAGTTTAATTCTCCTATATATTTATAATGCTGATATACAAAAAATACCGTACAAAACTCGATTATAAAGTTGCTTTATTGCGTTCATACTAATCTGAAAACACGCAACTAATCTCACTCGTTTTCAAAACATGTACTCATGCAAAAAAGCTTAACATCATAAACTAATTGCATAAACTACTATTAAAGCACAATCACAAACTTTGACCTATTCGTATACAAATTACGATGAAGTTGTTGGAAAGGTATTTCAAAAATATATGGGAAATATGTTGGCAATATTCACACCGCAAATGATTTTAGAAAAAGTTATATTTTCCATGATTAAAAATGTAATAAAATGTCAGACATTTAAAAAAAAATCACAAAAACTATAACACCTAATAATAAAATAATAACATATAAATAAACATAAGCATTATTTGTTAGGTGTATTTTCTTACAAACATTTCGGGTCTAAGTTTGCTTCCTTTGTCGGGCATTCACACCAATATTCTTATCTCACAAATTCCTTTCCAGTAACCCCATATCGTCTCTCGGTTATTCTATACCAGTGCACCTGTTTAATGTATTAGTTTCAGGAAGGCCGCGATCTTCCTCTCAAGCGATTTTCCGATTGAGCTCTTTCCCCCTTCTGCTCCTCATTCGCAAACACAGGCCCGTCCTCCTCGGGAGCGGGAGAAGGCAAAGTTGGCGAGACCCGGGGGGAGGGGGGATGGAGCTGGCAGCGGTGAGCGAAATTGCATCGCGATTAGAGGTGAAAACAGTTCCTCTGCGGCTGCTACGTGGGGTGGGGGTAGGGGGTGAGCAAATGCTGTCGCCACTACCACAGCCGCAGCCGTTGCCTGAGCTGCTGGCACTGCCAACGCGGTGGCCAAGCCATCTTCTTCCCCAACGTCACTACCAAAGCAGTGAAGAGTGTTGCTTGCATCGTCAGAACGGTATATAATGTAAAGTCGTTCCCAAACATAAATACAGAGTGTTGAAACATAAACTTAGTATTTCCAAACACGCAATGCGCGCGCCGGTAGGCTCAAATCATTTTTTTGACTTTCTCTTTCTCTTCATGTTGCAGGATTGGCCATAGATTCCCGTAAGGGTAGGAAAGGTCTCAACGCGGTGGCGTGAACGTGCATTGCACTCTCCGTGCGTTCACCAAACTGCACAAAGAGCTCTTGGACATAGATGAAGGTGGCCATGTGATCGTGAAGGTGGCAGACAGCTTGGGTTGAGGGTGGGGCGTCAGGATGTGACGAAGCCTAAGAACCCAGTGAAACGGGTGGGAGCAGCCAACCCAGCTAGGCGGTTGCGACGCATCACCCGGGGCTTTTCCTTTTCGAGGAGCCGAGCTGTGCGGATCGGAGGCAGCGCGCCGGGTGGGGTGCGGACCGCGTGCGCGTAGGCTAGGGCCGGCAATGTACTTTGTCGTGAAGTAGTTAGACTCGAGTGATAAGTCGTGTAGGAATTCTGTAGCATTTCATACGATCGGATGTACTCGATATTTAAGTAGAGGGGTGTGGTAGCCGTAGAATGAAAATTACTTCTAGTAGTGAGGTGGAGTTATTTCGTTTGTGTAACTATTGTAGATAAGGTTTATATCGGTAGTGAATCCATTATTAATAAACTAATAGTAAGTTAAATCCACTATCGTCTGTGTATTATTCCACCCCGCATGAAGCCACAATAACAACACCAATCAGCACAGAAGAATGCAATTCTCCATGAGAACGTTTCCTATTCCCAACAACATCAACATAAACCCTTTCGCCCAGCAGCCACGTTATACCTAATAACGCAGATCGTCCAGATCATGATCACTACAATTCATCGCCACGTCCCCCACACCATGTTCCCAACATAATCATCACTACATCGACACCAACTACATAGCTATGTAAATTCAGTCGCAGTCTGGAGGAGAATTCTAGCGGCCGGCTGCTCTGATCGGTAGTTTTACGTCGCTTCTCTGATCAACACCAGGCGAATACCGGAGCAGTACCCTAACAAACAGGCCACACACCGCGCGCGATATTTCCTTCCCATTCCTCATTCTATCCTCATTCCTTACACACAGACACACACACACACATTTACATGCATTATAATACCACATTGCTGGGAGTTAAGTCGTAGGGTTAGAGCTTGTCCCTGCCGCAGGGATATACCTGGTTGGGGAAAATCCTCGTATCAGCCAATTTTTATGGCCAAACGTCGGCGAAAATATCCTGCAGCTGCACCCGGCGACACTAGCACCTACTATCGTAGCACCCTCCAGCTTTGTCCCCCCGGTTTCGATGCAGAGTTGGCGGCCCTGGAGGCGCCGGCAAGGGGATTCCCCGGGCAGCGACGCGACCTACGCCCGCCCGGCCGCCGTGCGCGCGCCGCGCATTGTTGAAAGGGGGAGGGGAAAGAGGGGGGTCGAAGGCGAACGCGACTCGAGCAGACGGCGGCCGCCCTGATTTAGGAGCTGCGCGGTCCGCGGGCGCAGGTGCTGGTATGGGGGCGCGGGTTCACAATTGCTCTGCCGTCACTGGGCCGGGGGTGGGGTGGGGAGTGGGGGGGGGCTGGTGACGAATTGCCGTTTCATATCAACAGTTGTTTCAACAATATAGCAATCAGTCGGAAACTGTTGATCCTCCAGGAAGGAGAGAAAGTTACATCCTGTATTTTTATACCATACAAGTTGTTTACATTTATTAGAACTAAAAGTGATACCTTGGAAAACAAATGAAATGTTAAATGGCAATTTTAAATGAAAAACACTGGTCGCTTCGCATGAGTTTTGTGCATTATTTTTTAGCGTGAATTAATCGAATCTTACAAGAATATGCACTTTCGATTATTCTCTATAATTATCTCTTTTGTTTCACGTAGCCGCAGAGGTTTGTTTACTTAGCTGTAGTCAGTTGTTTTATGTGCCCGTGACTCCTTTGCGGTACGAGAACGGAAAACACTTTCCAATCAATAAACAATGAAGGTAAGTGGTTTACATGGGTAAGAGATGAATAAAAACGTCCTGGACTAAACACTGAATAGCGACATAACAATAACCTTTATCACATCTACACCTTTACATCATATATCATATCGTATCGAAATGGAAGAAACTACCGTTTAAAAATCCAAATTCTCGACACGTAAATTCTATTATCAAATTTGATATTAAATTCCAATACGTTTCTGCAGCACGCGTCATAAATAGTTACGAAAGAGTCTTCTAACGTCGCGCAAACACACAACGAGAGGCCACAAAAACGACGAGCGGCAGGCACAACATTTTGCTCGTTAGCACCTCGGCGCGTCGTTAGCTCGGCCAAAGTGGCGCTGCCGATCACTACCTCCCCCCCACACCGGCCTTCACTTCCGTGCGCCGCGCCACGGTGCGCGGGCTTGTTCTCCGCGGGCGTTATTTATTGTTTCGCGCCAAAGCGGGATCCGATCGCCTAATTTGTCATGAGGCATTAAAAGCTAGTCTGCGTCGGCGGCGATGCCTCCGCGCCATCGGACTGCCTCGCCTCGCCTCGCCTCGCCCCGCCCAGCCCCGCCCCCGCCTCGTCCTCGCCGCCCCGGCCCACCCCGCCCCCGCCTTCGCCTCGCTTCGGCCCGGCCTCCGTCGCCTCAGTTCGCCCGCCCACCCGCCGCTCGCCCCTCGCCGCGCCCCGCCCGCCCGCTCGCCCCCGCCTCGCCACCCGCCTTCGCTCGCCGCCCGCACCCCGCCCCCGCTCGCTCTCGCTTCGACCCCCCGCCCACCCCGCCCCGCCTTGCCTCGCTTCGCCGCACCCGCTCCCGCCTCGCCGCTTCGGCCCGCCCACCGCCCCCGCCTCGCCTCGCTTCGCCCCCCCACCCCGCCCCCGCCTCGCCTCGCTTCGCTCCCCCGCCCACCCCGCCCCCCGCCTCGCCCCGCCCGCTCGTCGCACCCGCCCCTGCCCCTTCGCCCCGCCCCCTCGCCTCGGCTTCGCCCCGCCCCCCCGCCCCTCGCACTCCCGCCCCGCTTGCTCGCTCGCCGCCCACCCCGCCCCGCCTCGCCTCGCTCGCCCGCCCACCCCGCCCCCCTCGTCGGCTCGCGCCACCGCCTCGCGCTGCCCGCCCACCCCGCCGCCCCTCGCTCCTCGCCCCCGTGGCGCCCGCCCCCTCGCTGTCCGCCCCGCTGCCCGTCTCTCCGTCGTGCCCTCGTCTTCCCGCCCCCTAGTCCTCCTCCACCCGCTCTGCCGAGACGCTCCCCCACCTCACCCCCCGCTCCGCTCCGCTCTGCCCCATCCCGCTCGCATTCCGCCCCGCAACTCCTTCCGCTCCACCCGCTCTCAACTAACCGCCCGTCAAACTCCTCCCTCCCTTCATCAACGGCTAGCCTCCTCCATCCCGCTCCGCCAGAACCCCTCCAACTCCGCTCCGTCCCGCCACCCCACTCGCAACCCTGCTCCTCCCTCCTCTCCGCTCTCGTGCTCGCCCCCCGGCACCTGTTCAGGCCCACCCCGCCTCTCCCCCGCCGCCCTGCTCTGCGCCCGGCAGTGAACCCGACACTCATCCTCACCCGCTCCGCCCCGCAAATCGCTCTCATGCCTTCCCTCCCTCTCCTCTCCCGTCCTTCTCGCCTGGCCAAAACTCCTCCTTTCCGCCTTCCATCTCCGGCTCCGCCAAACTCCTCCTCTCCTTTCCACTGCTGCCCTCGCGGCCCGGTTCCACCAAACCCCTCCTTCCCCGATTCCGTCTTCCGCCTCACCCTGCCTCGGCCAAACTCGCTTCCTCTCCCCCCGCACTCCGCACCGCTCGTGCCCCGCCCGCGCACCCGCCTAGCCCGCTCCGCCCCACCCCTCCCCGTCGCTCGTCGGTGCCGCAGCGCCTGTAATCTTGTTGAAAGCTGCCTTCGCGTCCGCGCACGTCAGCGTTGCCGCGATGCGGTGCTCGGGAACGCCGCACCTCGGGACAATCGTTGTTGGATGGCATTAAAAGACAAAATTATTGATTTTTGTGACTGATCGCGCGAATGTAATTCATGATCCAGCTATTGCAGTAAAAAGCATTAAGTTTATAAGTATCGGAAGTGAATTAATCATTAATTGCAAATCAAGAGAAAGATGGAAAATACGTATTGTAATACTTACAAATAACTTTTGAAGTTGAAAAGAACGCCAAAGATTAGTAGTAACGTTGCTTTCTATCATCCGAACGTACAATAAATATCATTGCTATTCTAAGAACAAAGTAATTTTCGGGTTTTTATTTGCTGGAAGCCGTCGTCATGTCAAATAACATGACGTCATAATGTCATGATCAATGCCAAAAAACAATTCATAGAAAGAATTTGTCAGTTCTAGCTTCCTTTATCCTTAAGGTTAAAGGAAAGCAACGTCATTAGTGGACGAGTAGAAATTATGAGTCACATAGAAACGAAGTGGAAATCTGATATCATTTTGAATCCATGGAACTTCGCAGGTTTGGAAAATTGTTGTACTAAGTACATTCGCATTGAATATGTTCATTAAATCGATACACTGTAGCAACGTGGGAGGCAAACACTTTTCCTAAGTCGCTTCTTTTGACTCAATTAGCTTAAAGTTCCACAATTATTTCAAAAAATGTAGAAACTCATTTATAACTGGGACTAAACTTTTTTTTAAAAAATATAGGGAAAAAATTGCAAGTGGTATAATGTGAAAATACGAAAAGGAAATCAATACAATGAAGTGATGGGCTTCACATTAAATAACACGGTTGAACACGACTTTATGACTGTGTTCTTTTTATGATTAATTGGTTCATTTTGTTCTAAAATGAAGGAATATACACGACATAATGTTTCTGATTTGCTTTTACGACTAGGAATTTGATTCTATTCGATTTTAGTCATTTTATCAACAGTTCTTCAAACTATCTACCTTCCTACAGTTTTTGTGTGACAGTCATGCGCTACACTGGCGTATGACTGACTGCCATGCACCATTAAAAGCGCAGGAGAGAGCGCCGCCACAGCTGCGGTCAACGCTCACAGCAACAGTCGGGAGGTCGTCGGCGCCCTGTAAGGAGTCGATAGCATCAGCCGACGCAGCGCGGCCGTAGCCAACACACGCACTCACCGCCGGCGTGGGGCGGCATTCAACTGAGAGGACTTAAGACTATCACATCACGTATTTTTCCTCCAACTTTGGTACTCGCTTTACGCAAACCATCCCTATCCGAGTTCACGCTGTGCAGAAACCCAATGCACAATATAAGAATTAAAGCTATGTTCCAAGAATTTTCTCGGAAACGGAATAAGCAGAGGTACTTCAATAGGTTTCTTCAATCTCTTATGTTAGCTGTAATATTAGTTACTGGTTACCCTTATGTCACAAATTGACGTGTTACGTACAATAACCTAAACTATGCAGAAACTATGAAGAAATAAATAATAAATATGTTTTAAAAGTGAACAGAGCAGAGAAGAGTATTTCGTTGTTTCATTTATCGAAATCAAAATCGAGACAACTAGGAAAATTACTGAGTTTCTTCTTCAATATGTCTGAGTAAAATAACAATTCCGGACGCCTGAGAATTAGGATATAAAACACAAATTCAAACATTTTGTTCTTTGTATAATTTGCTTCTATAAAAACTGAGAAATTATGTTATTCTTGTATTCTTGAAATGTAATTTAATGTAATGTGAATAATCAAAGAAATGTTTTATCTCATTTAAATGCGTTCGTATGGTTTCATTGAATGTCGTGAAAGAAAATTGTGATATTTTTGGGTGACTTTTTTCCTCAGCAAAAAGATGAAGCAAAGCATTCTTCTGTAGCGATGAAAATTCCCTCTGTGAATATGAGCTTGAAACAGAGTAGCGTTTCAACGCTTCCCAAGATATCTTCACTTCAAAAACGACCTGCCCTAAAAATCGCCTGAGAGGAAAGTTAGGTTTCGGCCTTCCTTTAATCCCCGTCAAAGACTGGCCCCGTTTCGTGGGAGCGGCGAGTCATTCATGTAGCAAACTCGGCGACCTTTGTACGGGCGCGAACATAAAGCACGTCCCCGTATCTTCCCAGGTTGCCGTTTTCTTCTAAACCCGTCCGTAACTCCAGACAAATAAATCCCCGCAAGCTGCCGTCAGGTACGTGGCCGGCGTGAGCGACCAGCCGGAAGGAGTAGGGGTGGAGGAGAAAGACGGGCTCGGCGGAGCGAGAGAAAGATGGCGCGATTATGATCTCAGTTGTGTAGGTGGCGCTGTGTCTGCACCGTCTGAGACTGCGACAGCGGTTTCTCTGCGGTAAATGCGGGTCTGTTAAAAGGACAAAAAGATGACAACCCAAACAACTGTGATAAGGTTGAGATACGAGGAATGTCGTTTAAGTGCCACCTGCATGTACGAGAGGTCATATCGGGAGGATCATACGCGAGATGTACTTGTAGAACAGACTTCGGAACTAAGGTTAGCCAGAGGATGTCGAAGTGGTACCAAGGAGAATAGAGTGCTCGGGTAGTCGCTGGGCAGTTAAAAAATGTCTGTTCCATCGTCGGAGGCAAACGTCCGGCGAAAAATGATTGCATATATGTCAGGTCTGTGCTGACAAAAGCGAAGAAAATGTTCGTAAACCGTAGATGAAATATTACAAGCGGCAACGAATGGATAACACATGACGTGTTACAAACGCAATTTCAAAAACAAATCCTACGTGTTAGCAAAACGAAAGGAGACGAAATTGCAGAAAATGTGAGTAATGAGAAATCTCTGAAGAAAGCAAAACCTAACATGTTGCAGATATAATTGTACTGTAGAAAAATATACATTAAAAACACACGTGGTAAATAACTTGGATAGGTAGCTGATCTTTGAAAATTCATGAGTTCAAAATAATTGCAATACGGGAAGGTGGAATAAATTGTTTGACGTGAGCGCAGTTTGTGTGTAAACATGGACGGTGAAACAAAGTACATAATAATGAATCGATACTACAGTAAACCGTCGAAAGCCAGGAAGCAAAATATACCTTTTATGTTTGAATTCTTCACTATTCAGTGCCATTATTTACCGGCTTATATGTCTACCAACCTCCATGTAGTAAACAAAATATAATTTCATTATTTCCGTTTTTGAACAGTTTTGTATTGGTGGAACAGTATATTTGCTCTCATTGACGAATCCCAATACATCGTACGTATATTTACTGCATCAATTGCCAGCTCTCATCGTATAAGGGATCATAAAGATTAGCAATCATAGCAACAAAATACAAATCAAATAAAAGAGGTTCCCTTCTTTATTTTACATTCCGGCTGAATTGCTTTCGTTAAAATAACCTAAACCCATTTAACCCATCGCACAATGCTGTCATACATAGCAACGCAAAAGCGAAGGGGAAAATAAAAATAAACATTCAATACGAATAGAATCGAGACGAATAGAAAGGCAAGGCAATAGACGGCGAAGTAGCAAAATAACAGATACAGTAAATGAATTATCCTCACATTCATCAGGAGTCAGTATCAACAGCTCGCTACCAAAAATTCACATGTAATACGTGTACATTATTTTTCAACACATTGCCAAATGACATTAAAAGATTAAATTCGATACAAAAGTTTAAGCCCCAGGTAAAATTGTTTCTGCTGCATAACTGTTTCTATACAATTAGAGATTATACCGAGGATCCAAAAAAAGTAATATTAATTTTAACAATTACAATTAATGTTTTATATACCATTTGGATTGTATAATTTGAAAAGAACCTGTAACACGTATTGTACTCAGCTTCTGGGTCAATGACCCCCATCTCGATCAGGTTTTTGACCAGTTTCCCTGATCCTCGTGCAAATGTTGAGATGGCCCCTTGTTTTGCTTCTGGACATAAATGTAACTTGAAATGAACTTCTTCTTCCCATAGCACTTCACGCGCAGTTTTTAACTGGTTTTGATGAAAATAAGTAAAAAATAAAAGAAAAAAATGAATGCAGTTTTTGAATACCTGCCGAGAGTCTGTTTTATGCATTACAATTGGGTTGACCAACATCCGAATCCCAAGAGTTGCTGTAGGGAGCTTCCTGACTGCGACAGAGCAAGTCGTCCACTGAGGATTTCCGCGAGTCAGTTTCTCTGCAAAGCCCTGTTGCGTAGTAGGAGAGTTTCATCAAAGGGGAAGATGGGACGTCCAGAGTCGGTTGCCTTTACTACATCTGCGCAATTCCACCGCCTCCGCCGCAGCGTCTGCCTCCGTCGTCGCTGCTACTTCAATGTGAGATGCCTCGCGAAAGTTAAGTAGTTCGTGATAACTTTATTTTATATGTGTTTAGCGTCTGAACGTAGTCTCAACGGAGGTAGAGCTAAAAACCCCGTCGAACTCTTTACTCGGAAAACTTCGTAAACTACATTCGGGAGCTTGGCCTCTCCCTGATACTTTTTCAAAAAAAACGGGATAGAAAAAAATATATAAGGAAAGGGTTTAAAGAAAGAAAAACCTCCAAGGAAAGAAAAATAGTGTCAGGTTTTGAATGGAGATTAATTTGCCAAATAATTGCGAGGGTACACAAGTTAAATAGTAGAAGTTGAATTATTTAGAAATTAAATACCCTATGATTTATTTTCGGGTTCAGTACATACATCTAAAGCAATTGGCCGACATTTGAAAATATTTTTTGTGGACAAAATATTCTTAACTTTTACAAATTTCCAATTTAACATAATTTGCAATATTGTATCTGATTATTGGATGACTTTGTGTTTCACAAATATTCATTTTTTCGTGAAACATATAGAATGAAAACTTTTGCACTCGGTTGCGGTGTAATGTAATGTTTAAGCTCTTTTTAAGATATGCTTACAAAACACAATTTATCTATCATATATATATATATATATATATATATATATATATTTATATATATATATATATATATATATATATATATATATATATCAATGAATGAACATTGCTTTGAATAGCAGTTCTAAGTATCTAGAGAAAAGTGTACGTTTCGATTAACTTCTATTTACATTCACTAGTCTGTATAAGTTGCACTATCATTATTTCACTTCGCTTGGGACTGCGATCACAAGTGCACAGGGATACAGAGATATAAAATTATCGTCTGGAGAGAGAACCGAACAGGATGCCTTTACAAATGTGCGTCCAAAGCAACAAGACGCCATTAGAATAACAAAGTATAAAGACATTTCCTCGCGAACCGTCTAAAATATCTAAGTTTTAATGATATTCCCACAAACTTTTACACGGCTGACTCCAAACTTCTCTCTCATCTCGACATTCAAGCAGGACATAAAAGTCGCGACGGAAAAGAGATTCGATAAAGAAACAATTTTGACTTTCTTTTAATAAGACGCTCTGACGTCCAACGCTCGATGTCGAGGATGCTTTCCGTCACGTTTTGATCATTCAAGTGTCTTCGTCGGAGCCTCAGGCATTGCATGCAGAAAGCTGACTGTTCACGCACCGTCACGGAATTAATAGTGCAATTACAACTGCCGTTTATATTTAAGTATCTTTATTTTATTTTTCCACTCTATATTTTTTATGTATTTTAAAAAGAGAGGGAAGAATGAAACTTTTTCAGGTCAATTTTGAGAGGTTCAATTCATGCTCGAAAAAAATTGGGAGAGAAAATAATCTCCGCTTTGAGAACGTATGCTGCTGAAATAATTTTACTACCTTTTGAGAATTCGATCCTGCCTACTTCTGTCCCAGAAATAGTTGACTCCAGTAATAGTTTGTACCAGTAATAGCTGAATGATGTATACCCTTTCTTACGTAACCTAATGAAAGTAAAATAGTCTGCCAGTGTGGTTTAGGTTATTCCTAGATATAATTTTCAGTTTTTATTGCACAATTTTTAGGATATTATTAGCATACATTTCCTTAGACTGTTTTAAAAATTTCGGAAGTCATGTCATTTTCAGATGCATTATATTGTACGTAATTGTGCATTTTAACAATAATTAATACTAATAACTTTTCAAAAGTACGTTCACGAGGAATATTTACTTACCATTACTTACCATTTTATTACCAGAAGCAACCTTCCGAATTTTAGAAGGGAAACGAATTGATAACTAAATTATAATTTAAATTACAATTCGAAATGAAATGACTTCAACCAAGAAAAGTCCTTATCGTGACCTAACACGTCGAATAATTGTACTTTAGCTTCAATTCGTGCTTAACTTTGAGACTGCCCTTTGTGTTAACGATAGGCGGTCAGCGGGGGGGGGGGGGTGAAGCTGCTCCTCCCTCCGAAATATTCATTTCGCTGCGCGAAATCACTTCGCGAGGCGGAGGGCGTCTTCCGGCCGAGGAAGTCTGAACGAGGCCGCTGAAATGCGAACTCGTTCGCGGGGTAATCACGGGCTCCCCCCCACCCCAGTGCCCGACCCCTCCTATCCAGCTACAACTCCTCCAACTACCAGGCACGTCAACATTTAAAGCCACTCATTAATGAGTAAAGGAGCGATTTGGCTGAGGGCGTAGCGCGCTGACTTCGCATTCGGAAGGCCCGGGTTTAATCTCCGTGCCGACCATTTGACCGGAGTTTTCGTGGTTTCACGTGTCACGGTCATCTAGGCTTATGCTGGGATGGTTACTCTGAAAGGCGACAACCGCGAGATCAGCGTCGCAAGCTGAATTCGTTAACTTCGTGACGCCACGAAGGTTAGGCGAATTGGAGATATCACGGGTTCCTGGTTGGGTGACCGACTAGGTACACCGGGATCTAACGCGCCGATACCAATTGCTATTTATGAGACTTATAATGGCTAAATGCAAATACAGATGCAAATTAATAAGTAGGTATCCACTTAGCATTCTGTTTCGACAGAGAATGATGCATACGCTAGTAAAATACTTAATTGAATAATTTTCTTTTTTCTCGGGCGCTTTGGATTTGGATACGACATAGAATGATTTTCGTGATTGAAAATGATGAAAGAAGATGCCACATTGAAATGAATTGTCGACGAAAATGTCTCGAAAAACTCCATACCGTGTATCATTCTCCTTGCACTACCGCAACCACGGCTACGACATCCGTCTTTGCTGCCGCTTTACCTTTCTGTCATCGAAATGTACGCCTCAGCAATACCACTTGTTCTATCATCGTTCCTTCCTTGCTTTTGGAAAGCAGTAAAACAAACTTTTACCGTCTGCCATCTGCTCTTATGAATTATTTCCTTAGCATTTTTTTCTTTGGCAAAGATATATACCATCAGAATTTAATTTGTTATACCACCCGATATTAGTCACCAGCTGCTGTTCTCAATGCCCATACTCACTCATTTTAACGTTTGTAGATTTTCAACCACGCAAAGAACTTGTATTTTCCTGTGCCTTAACGACCTTTTCTGTAATCATTCTTGCCAACATGTACTTCACATGCCGAAATTATTTCCCCTCGTCACCTTCATAATTTTCTACAACATCATCTTAGTTTTTTTGTCTTCCTTCAGTCAATTTATTTCTCCTCCTGCACCATTTTCAAAGCCACCTACCCTCCATACCGTCACTAAGTCTGCCTTTCCTGTAATCATTCTTGCCAACATCGACTTCACATGACGAAATGATTTCCCCTTAAGTCGTCACCTATTTTTCAGGTGTATGTGCAATTTTAGCTTCTTTGAGACTTTGGTAGGAATCCAAATCTTCTAGCAGAGGCTCGTCCGCAGAACTGAATAAAATATCTGCCGAAATTTTGCGCCCAGAAAAATTATTCTGAAGATTGACTATTTACTCCGTCATCATCTTAGTTTATTGACATCCTTCCGTCACTTTATTTCTCTTCCTGCACCGTTTTCAATGCCGCCATACCATCACCAAGTCTGCGACTCGCGGATTTCCTCTCTCGGCCTCCGAGCCGAAATCCGCATGGCGCGGACCGGACCGACGGGGAGGGGAGAGAGGGGCGTGGCGCGATTCAATCGCAGAAACGCGACGAAACGACTGCAGCTCCGCTTCGCTGCCTCGGGTAATTATGCCCTAACAAGAGGCGTCGATAATCTCCCCAAACGGCCCGCCGCGCGATGGGAGAGGTTGCTCGGGTACTGGGCGGGTGGGGCGAGAGGCGGGGGCGGGGTGGTGGACGGCGAGCGGGGGATTAGGGAAGGGCGAGGCGGGGCGGGATGGGTTCAGGGCGAGCGGGGCGGGGCGGGAACGGGGCGGGTACGGGGCGGAGAGCGGCGGGCGGTCGGCGAACGCGGCTTAACGAGCGAGAACATTTATTACGCCACTTACATCCGCTTGCCAGGCGGCCCTTACGCCCATTCGGACGGGCGACGCCCCCTCCCCCGCACCCAATCTGCTCGCCTTCACGCTCAGGTGAACCCTCCGCTTGCCCGGTCCTTGGGCCCTGATACCGGCGAAGGTGGCTGAGTACATCATCTGATGTCACTGCAGTACCTCTGCCAGGGAGATCCTAACCTATGAACTCCTAGGTTTCCACTCTCGACGCTGGCAGGATTTAGGACAAAAGTTACCTCGCTAGGTCGAATTTTTTGGTTGCTGTCTGGGGTCTAGAGGACGGTTACTCAGATCGATAGTTTTCCGCGGTTTCTTCGATCAACATCAGGCGAATGTCGGAGCAATATCCTAGAAAACGGGCCACCCATTTCCCTCCCCACCCTTTCGCTTCCTTGTTATGTCCTCATCCTTTACTTACACACACATGTATGCCGGATCCCGCTTTCCAGCGCAGGAAGATTAACGCTACCTCCCGCGATAAAACACACGCACTACACTTTAGTGACTAACTGATTCTAGGAGTTGACGCGCCCGGATTCACAAATCAAACAATACTTGAGCTCTGTCTTTCACCTTCTAGCTCCTACTGCATGTAATAATATGCAATCTTAAACGACAATTAACAGTCTGTACTTGGCAGCCATTGTATCCGTAGCTCGAATTTCCGTCATTTCTTTTTCGCTTCAAACTCACGTACGTGCGGATGGTACGTGGCCTTGTGGAGTGGATATCCAACATCTTCACATACGCAATCGCATATCTTTCTACGGATATTTATTTGTATTTAGTACCGTGAGAAAAATCCTTTTTAACAGCCTACATACATCTGTGTACTGTATTACTACATAAAGGCAATTAGTGAAAAACTGCAAGTAGAGTTATTCAGTATGCCGCATCAACGTGGATGTCCATGCCATAACTGCACATACGTACAATTCACTTAATCATGAGTCAGTTTAACATAATATTTCATTTTCTTATACAAAGACGTTCATTCTGACTATATTAACACAGCTGGGAGTTGCAAGTTCTTTTTCTTTAGTGCGAGTGCACATTTTCTTTGCCTTTCAACTTGTCCAGCCAGTCACCACCATCATATGTTGCGATAGGTATAACGCTCAACCTGATAATTTATGTGACCCAACGCGTCTCAACAATCCGGTTTTCTTTCATTTATTTCCAGGTTGCGATCTACGTCATCTGACATTTTTCGAACAAGATAATCTTCTTTCCAGGCATTGATGGGCGCGTTCACTCCGCCACAATCCCCCATATGGTCTCATGAAATAGGAACGTCACCCCGCTTTTGGTTTTCTCGCAGCGATTTAATCTCAGGTGATTTCAAATGCCTGTTAACTAGCTCGTGCACTTAAACTCTTAACCCTCCCAAAACTTTAATTTCATGCCATTCTACTAGATACACTCAAATCATGGATACCAGGGGATGTTTGCTCCTTTCGATAATGAAACATGAATATTCAAGTTCTAGAGATGCACGATACTCTTTATATTGTATTCTTAGGCTTCTTCTAAGTTATTCACCGTTTCTCCCGCTGAGAGAGGGCGACGTAGGCGGTAGCGGAGGACCCGTAATAACAAAGCATTGCAACGTGAATTCACCACAAACTTGCCTCTTCTGCTCCGTCACAGAAATAGCGCATACACACACACACACACACAAACACGCACACACACACTCTCTCTCACTTTCATTTTCTGATTTTTTTCCCATTCTCTTTCTCTTTTCTCTCTGCTTCTCTCTCTCTCTCTCTCTCTCTGCTCATATCTCTCTCTGTGCTCATCTCTCTCTCTCTCTCTCTCTCTCTCTCTCTCTCTCTCTCTCTGTGTGCTCATATCTCTCTCTGTGCTCATATCTCTCTCTGTCATTTCTCTCTTTCTCTCTCTCTCTCTGCTCATTTCCCTCTCTGTGCTCATATCTCTCTCTTTCTCTGTCATTTCTCTCTCTCTCTCTGCTCATTTCCCTCTCTGTTCATCTCTCTCTCTCTCTCTCTCTGCTCTTCTCTCTCTGCTCTTCTCTCTCTGCTCTGCTCCTCTCTCTCTGCTCTGCTCCTCTCTCTCTGCTCTACTCCTCTCTCTCCCTCCCCCCTCTCTCTCCCTCCTCCCCTCTCTCTCTCCCTCCGTCGCCCTCTCTCTATGTGCTAATTCATTGTAAAGAACGTCCTGTCGGGTCCTTATCAGTCGGCAGGTTACACGGCTGTTATTACAGGCATAATTACGATGTTATTCACCGACAAAAATAACACATCGGCAGCGGCTCTGATAGCGCTAAGCCTCGCATTTGCGGTGTCGCCGTATATTTGTGCATAATCTCGATAGTTTTCGTTCGCGCCTGCGAAGCTATTTGGAGGTGGAATGGGAAGTAGTGGTTAGAGAGATAGCAGCGGTGGGATGATTCACAACAAAAAGCAGAGGAGGAGGCAAGGATACAATGAAATTAATCCTGTGATGAATGATGTTACAGTAGAGATAGCAATATGAGTAAATCATTAAAATTAAATCATGCATTAAAAAGTAAGGAAAATGCTATTATCTAATCAAGCTTATTCATTATGTAGCATTGAAAAAAATATGACTTTCTGGGATATTTTCTTATTTAAATCTATTGATTAATACTGTGCGATTGCAGTGACATATGAGGTGTGCGTTAATCACTTTAATTGAATGGGTAAAAATCATCACGGTATAAGAGGCATTTTATAAATTCCCAGAAAAAAAAGTATTTACTTTACGCTATATTTCAGTGACAATGTATTTTCATGGTTTCGGTTAACAACTAAAATGCCGTGGTTGTGATGATGAAACAAAGCCCTTTACAGTGATATTACCTTAAATAAACAGATTTTCCAGAATTCATGAAATGTCACTAATACCATTCTGGTTTTCACCCATTGAATTGTAGATTTAACATGCTTCAATACATTTTATGATTTGCAGATTCTTGTAAGTTCAGGTGCATGCAATTTAAGTACATGCAAAACTTCTAGGTCACAAAATTTGTTATTGCAGTTAGCACGTCTGCCCGTGTTCGCAACTGAATTAAACTGCATGTACCCGAGTTTACAAGAACGAACGTGGATTTCGAGGGGGCTGAGACAAATGAATAGGCAGAGGTGGTAAAGCAACGACGGGGGCGGGGGCAATCACGGCACACGTGGTTACGGTGATCGCATCACTGCCCGTGGATTGGGGTGGCCCCAGTGGGTTGGGGGGCGGAGTTTAGAGAGGGGAGGAGAGGGACTTCGGTTGGTAGTGCAGACGTGATCGGCGCTAATTCTGTAACAGCGCAACAGCCCTGTCCCCCCGACCGCGTTCGGGCGGCCCTTATCGGAAGCCAGTAAAGGTGTCGCCGATGTTGGAGCTGGTGCTGCGTTGCAATTAGGCGCGGGCGTTGTTACGCTGTTACTGCCCACTTCAACACGTCCGCCAGAACGTAGCACTCTACAACAAGCTACGACCGGGGGGAGGGGACCTACCTATCGTGTCTCTTTGACCTAGTTCCCAGTGAATATGTAAAATGAGCGACGTAATCGAAATAATAAAAGTTTGTTAAATTTGCGAATAAATAAAAATATTTTTCCTCGGTAAAAAGTAAACCGTTTATTTTTATTCCTGTATTTATTCCCTCTATTACCATTACGTTACGCACCTTAGTGGTTATTTAATTTAATTCAAAAGGTGGCGTGGGGAACTTCCCTGTTGTTCGCAGGAGTCATTTTGCCCTTCTAAGGATGATTAGGCTAATAATAATTGTAATAATAATAATAATAATAATAATAATAATAATAATAATAATAATACCATTCAAAAGGGAAAGACTTCATGTCAAATAACTAATGGATGAGTGTTAGAGTCAACATGTCATATTAATGTGAAGTATCTGGATAGACAGAGTGGTGAATAAAATAAAATAGATGTAGGTTAACCTGTATAGCTTCTTTAGAATAAATATGTTTTCATTGAAATTCTCATTTTTATCTCGTCCATTCAACAATTGAGGAAGTAACCCCTTCCAAAGAAGTCACTTTTGAAACCATCTATGAGCCTTCGAAGGGCAAAACCAGTTCGTAAAGAATCTCTACTGCCAGTAGTCACGCCAGACTACCGCCCCCTCTCCTGCAGATGCACCCCAACATGTGTTTGAGGGAGAAGCCTCCGGCCCAAATATTTGGACACAGCGGAACGACCCGTTATTCAATATTCGAAGCAACGCGTCGGTTATTTTTCCGCAAGCACGTCACGTGACGGGGACGTGACGCCAGGCCGCCGCGGGCGGTCTCGAGGGTGCGAGAGGCGGGAACGTGGCGGGGGTGGGACGGCGGAGAGAGGGTGAGATGGAGGGGGGGCAGTGAGGCGTCGCAGCGAGGCGAGACAAGTGAGAGAAACCGTACAATCTTATCGCCATACAATCTAACTCGGTTTTACAACGTATTTTTAGAAAATTCTTAGTTCGCTGGCATTAATTGAAGATTTGAAATAAAAAAGGATGTGTCATTTTCATACTTTCGAGAAAAATGACTTTATATATACGTTAAACCTGTTGGCACTTACAACTACCTTTGATAATCACCCGTAACACTACGAAAAAAAGCATTGGGACTTTGGTTCTGATTTATGTCGTAGGGCTTGATTCATTCATCATTTTTATAGTAAAAGACGTAAATTTAACTGAAATCACACGAATATCCTTTTTTTTATTTCAAGTCTTCAATTAACCTATTTAGACTTATTAAAATAGTTATTATTTTATTATAATTGTAATTTTCATTATTAGTATTGTGATTATTACTATTAAATGCATTGCTTTATTAAATATATAATTATATTTAAAGTAGTAGCTGAATTGGAGTGTCGTGACGTGAAGTGAAGTGTAGTGCATAGAGAACTAGAGAGAGAAGTGAAGTGCAGTGTGTTTAAAAAGTGTATTTATTTGTTAAAATATCTGTGCAGGACAGTCATAAAATGTAGAGTGAATGCTGCCATTATTGTCTTATTGTTAGCATATTATTATTATTATTATTATTATTATTATTATTATTATTATTATTACAACTATTTTTATCTAAAAATTACATTGTATTAATATTCCTAACTGTAATATGTTAATTGTAGTGTTCTGACACCAGTTTGTATAAACCTACCCGCAAAAATAATAAATCTATCTATCTAACATTCCGTTAGGCACGCCCCACAGAGTGACGCGGTTAGACCGGGAACTACACGTGTAGTCCAAATTATTTTTTAAAATAATATGTTGTCATATTTTTTTTATACTACTGCAGTTTCCTAGTTAGTAAGATCATCCTTCAGAACAGTACTGAAGTAATATACAAAAATAATAACACATTCTAAAGACACAGGGGGCAGAAATCTAAATTATTCCAAGAAATTGACTTCATTTGCTAAAACCTTGAAAAATATTTAAATTACATATAATTTTACTTGTGAGTTTTCAGATAAGAAATAACATATTATTGCACTGTTTATATAATAGAACTTAAAAACAATCGAATTGGAGTTTCTCTTCAAGCGAAAAATTAATTATTGTAATGTTGGTATATCACCTATACATGTCCACAAAGAGAATTTTAAACTGTTAAATAATCTAAAATTATACATTCTCTGAACATTAAAGCTAGTGACATTACAAAATAAACATAATATGAGTTTAAAGCAAGTAAAAAAATCCTGATTTTAAAAGGAAGAAAATAAATTGTACTCATAAAAATGGAAACAGTCCCTTGGATAACATGTGTAGCGATTTTGAATTCAAGCTGCTCAGGTTTATGCTCTTATATTTACGCGTTATAATAAAGCATTATTATTTTCAAATTTAGTTGTAGTTCTGCGTTTTGGGAAAGTGGAATTAAACAAATATATTTCTTGGTTTTAAAGAGTCCAGTTTCACATGAAAGTTATTGTACGAACGCTATCGCTGTAATATTTCTGCGGAAAGTAGGTAATTTGTGTTTGACGCACGCAAGGAGAAAATTAAAATTATATCTACATACGGAAAGAAAAGTAATGAAAGCATGCACGTGAGTTCGCGCTCCCACAGGCAGAAATGCATTTACTTTCACTTTCAAACTTCTTTAAACCAGAATTAATAAATATTACAGAATAGCCATTAATTTGCTGAAAAAAGTGAACGTAAACAAAATGAAAAATAAACATTGTTGGCCATTCACGGCCTTCAAAGAAATGGTATGGATTCAGAGGGCGTCAACTTTGGCCATTAGTCTCGTAAGTGTAGAGCAAATTAATTTGGAAACGATGGTGGTGTTCCACGGCCCTTAAGCGTGACATTCGGTTCCGACCTATACGTGGGCTTGCGAGAGTTACCGTTCAGTTATCTCTCCCAGCGAGGACAGCTTCCCCAGCTGGGACAAGCTCTAAGTTCTCTCGCGTCTCCTACTGGGAGAGGTGGCTCAGGGCATTAACTGATGTCACTGCAGTGCCACTGGCCGGGAGGTCCTAGGGCTCCAGGGCCAACGGTAGCACGAATTTCGCCACCAGACGGCTAGGTCGAGTTCTGTCGCTGTATGGAGAAGAATTCTGGCGGCAGGCTCTTCCAATGGCTAGTTTCCCGCGTTTTTTTCGATCAATACCAGGCGGATGCGGGAGCAATTTTAACAAATGGGCCAGTTTGCGACCGTGTGCGATCTTTCCTCCTCTTTCTTGTCCCATCCTCTCCCTTAGTTAGACTCACTTACATTGCACTACACTACCACTCATGCCAGAAGACCGGTCGTGAGCTTAGAGCTTGTCCCAGCTGTGGCGGTGCCCCACTGGTGGAAGTACCTGGTTGGAAAACACCACTACCCGACGGTCGATCGGCGCCGGATCTTGCCATCTGCCGGAGAAAGATTACCGCCATCTCCCGAGCAAAAAACACGCTCTACACTAACACTTACGGAACTAATAACCTTAGCACGGTATCACTAGTAATCAATCAATCAATCAATCACCGCGGGTCTCCAGATGTGTGATTACTTATGCTCTCCATTTTGTTTCAGGTAATATAGAAATTATCCAAAATGGGTTGACAAAGCTTGACATCAGACGAGCTGCGATGCATATTTTGGACTTTTGGTGGATGAAGCTCACATTAGCCTACGCGTGGTGGCTAGTACAGGTAATACATGTTACGCTGAGGAAATACGTAAATTAGGTGATATATAGGAAGCAGACATCTGGCATAAAGTTTCTAAGACCAGTGAGAGGCAAGGTTTGTAATTTTCAGGTCCACTGTGAGAGTAATGTAACCTAAGCGGAGTGAGTCCTCGAATCTGTGCAGGACATAATTTCCAACTCATTTTTATGGTAAAATACTTCTTGCGAACTCATTAGAAGCCTCACTATCGCCTTACCTGAACCAGCGCGCTACTGCTAACACAAACTTTACTTGGATAATGACCAAAATCATCATTTAATAATTCGACCCAGTCATATTTCGAATTTTATCCGTGACATGTGAGTGGTATACCACCAACCGAAATAAATTAGTGTAGTTGGTGAAATCCCAGAGTGAAATCTTAAAACCCGCGTACTCGCGCGAATCTCTCGGACGTCGGCGGCACGAGCCCGTGTGCGCAGCAGTTTGACGCTGGTCGCGGGGCCAGTGGTGGGGGTGTGAGGCGGGGCAGGTGGTGTGGGGAGCGGAGCCGGTGGCGCGGGGCTCGGGGTCCGGGTGGGGAGGCGCTGGGAGCTAGGCACG
>BOPP01000031.1:3523253-3542975 GCA_017312745.1 Gryllus bimaculatus
ACGCTGGGCAACCTCTTCAGAGATTACTGCGGAAACAATTTAAAACACGTTTATTGGCGGGAGGAGTGGCTGAAAGGCGTCCGCAAGGATACGACGTCATGTCAATGAATAGCAGTATTTAAATTACTCAAAATATGAACTTCGGAGATAATACTGCTAATTAGAAACTGATTCAAACTAAGAACTATTTCACAGTCGAGATCTAAGCTAATGTTCCTGAGAGTGGTTACCCCGACCATTTCACATGTGACACCTCAGCCCTCTGACAGTCGAATATCTATCCGTGCCGTTTGGATAGGAAGGTGACAGTGAATTGAATAGGAGGCGTGGAAACTGCGATTAAGAAACGACGCGGCACCCATAGTGTACGGATGCGACTTCACTGTCGTTTTCAGAATTTTATGTTTCTAAAGAAACATAGCTTTAAACATCGAATTATTAAATCCGACTAATATCCATGTTTTGTGCTTGATGTTTTAACGTTTTCGATGTTTTGTTTGCGAACTAAAACGTTACATAATCATAATTTTGTAAAACCTAATAAGTAATAAAATAATATTTAATGACATTACTGTCAGTTCATATGTTCGACCTATACGAACACAGCTTATCGCGCGAAGCCCTGATATTTTCATGGCCCTTCTTTGACTTTCGCACACACAGAGGCGTTTAATCCATGCATAAATAGCGTAGGGCGATCCCCTTTATTCCCATAACATTTTAAGACAATTTGAGGAAGCTCTTACCCTTTGAGATGACCAAGAGTGCTTAGATTTTCAGGCTGTTTTGTTAGTTGTTCGTACAGTTCTTACTTTTTCTCCTTTCTTCGCAAGAGTAAGTACTGTAATCGTGCGCCGGAAATACGCTGTGGTGTAGGGTAGCGTGGCGTGGAAGGTTGGGTCTGTGTGGGGGGATGAGATGGGATGGGGTGGTGTGGAATGGGAAGTTGTGGGATGGGTTGGTGTGGGATGTGATGTTGTGGGAGGGATGAGTTGGTTGAGATGAGGTGGGATGGAGTGGTGGGGGGTGGTGTGTGATGGGAAGGGGTGGTGTGGGACGGGGTGGTGAGGTGTGGAATGACGTGGTGTGGGATGAGCTGAAGTGCGTGAGATGGGGTGGGATCGAGTGGTGTGTGATTGGGTGGTGTGGTGTGGGATGGGGTGTGTTGGTGTGGCGTGGTGTGGGATGAGGTGGTGTGGTATGGGATGGGGTGGTGTGGGATGAGATGGTGTGGTATGGGATGCGGTGGTGTGGTGTGGGATAGGGTGGTGTGGGATGGGGTGAGATGGAGTGGTGGGGAGCGTGGCGAGGCGTGACGGGTGGGGTGTGGCCGGGAGAGGCGGGTCGGCCGCTGAAAAGAAAGGAGGGAGCGCGCGGGTTCGGGCTGGCGCGAGGGACGCGTGTCGCCCGCATAACAAGAAGGGCGGGCGCCGGGCGAGCGCTGAGGGACAATGAGGCACAGAGCCTTCTCCGGGCGGACGGGACAACTCCATACATAAAGATCAGATTTCATTAGTGCTGGTTAAGTTGGAGTGTCATAACAAAACATGTGTGCCTGGTTCTTGTGTGTACATATGGATGTCCGCTCGAGCGCAGAGTCCAAATTAGCGTGCAGGCGTGTCTTTGCTACTCTACTACGTCCTATATTTCTCTTAAGGAAATTAAAGATTTAAATCGCGTATAAAATAGTACAGTTACGAAATTGTTCATGAAAATGCTTTATTATTATGAGTATTACCATTGAAACAAAATGAACCCTTTTGAGTGATTTAAAACGTCCACATTTGTAGTGGTTTATGATTTTTTTATTACATTGAATGAAAAAATTAACATTATATTTTGTAATTGTAATATTTACTACACACTGTGTGCCGATCCTTTCTTTAGTATATTAAGGAATATTTTATCATAAAAATATTTAAATAAACAAAGTACACCTACTCGGTAATTAAATCAACATGAGGTTAGATGGTCTCCTTGCAAACAATTTCTTGAAAGATCTTACGATTTTTTTACCCACATCAAAGTGCAAAGTACAAATATGTAATGGTTTTTGAGAAAATAAAATGAATAATATAGAAAAACGTTTTAAAAAGCAAGTGTATCTTATAGAAATTATTCTAAAATTAATAAAGAAATTTTATTTGATTTCGTCAAAAAACAGCAAAAATCTTTTTGTGACTTATGAGGGGAGGTAAAACCAGCGCCCATATTCTTGAGCTCCAAATCCCTTCCCATTCTCTTACCATACTTATATGAACGATGAACAGTTACGACAAAGAGTGGTTAGTAACTTTTGTAATCTACAAATTTTAACTTCTAAGTAATACCCAAATAATGCTAATTTGCATCGGAAAACAAACTATTGATTTTATTTAATCACAGTATATTTCTAACAATGTAGCAACCCTCACCTTCCGAGTAATAACTGAAATGATGTAAAGCGAGTCACGAGTGGTGTTCAGAGGGAGTTAAGAGCTACAAAACGACTACGTGAAGGGCCGCAATGGGCAGCACCGGGGAGCGCACCCGACGCCTGCGGAGAGACACAGTTGCCAAGGCGGCGCGGACACGCCAAGTGAAATGTGACTCGCCCCGGATCGTGTTTTCAGGAAATGTCGCGATAAAACTGGAAGTTTTCGCTTAAAGTATCAGCAAAGTAATTTAACTCAACTTTGCGCCGCGTCAAAGGGACGCTCTGCCGAGACCTCGCGCCGCTTCCCCCTTCTCCGCCCCCCTCCCCCGCCCCCCACTCCACGCACACTCAACGCCACACAACGCACAAACTATACAACTAGACCCTCCATGCTAAATGGGGAGAACAATGTTCCCTGCAGCGCCACAATTGGCCTAGTAAAGAACTACATACAGCAGCCTCTTCCTGTATACGTTTACGTATGCAAGTTAATTGATACATTTTGTTTTCGTGTAGTAACCTTTTCGATATTTTTAGTCAAAATTTTAATGATATTTCTAGGAAATATATTTTCATGTAGTTTGAGCATTTTCGTAATGCATGTAGTTATGTAAATATAGCTTAGGTAGACAAAAATATTTATAATTATAACAATTAAGGAAAGCACGTGAAAAGACCATGAAATCCGTGAAAAATCCACAAATAATTAACTAATAAATAAATAACTAATACCATCGATGATTCGCCGGCCTGTATGTGTGTCTACAATGTCTTAATATATATGAACTGAATGAATAAAATGCTGAAATCTCAAACATGGCACTCTAATTCCAAAATCAAGCTCTCCAACTACATTCTTGTCATTTCTCACTACTATCGTGCAAACAGTGTTGCAATCAATGAAGAAATAATTCATACGAATTATTTGATATCAACCAAACCGGCATTAGTCGTGATCAAATAAGTGATGTAGCAGCCGCAAATTCCACGGAAGTGGAACCACAATTATCTGGTACAATGATAGAAGGGGTCCACGGAATATTAAAAACAAAATGATGAAAAAATATTTCATTTGCATTGGTTCAAATGTATTCATTAAAAGGTGAAATAAAATTAGTAATAATAAATAGTCATACATCGTATGCATTTAAATTTTGTCCGCGTGAATTCGCCGACACTATGGCGTTGCGATGGCCCCCCTGTGAATGCCGCTTTGTTGTACACGTACTTTCAGCGGGTTGCGTTTTACCTTCCAGCAGGGGCTTCGGCATGTGAATACAAACGTTTTCTTACATTTATTTATTTCTCCTCGTTCGCCAAGAGGTCCTACAAAGTCTATAAGCTACAATGCTGGCATTTTAGACTTGGAAAATTCCTTTGAAATTTGAGGTTAATAAACTCTGGCTATTTTAAAATTATGATAGTTACAGACCCTGGGTTTAATTTTGGTTCATTTTAGTTCGATGAGTATGCTAGGAAGATGTAAAGGGAGGAACAATGGAAAAAATGAACTGCATAAATGAAGAAATGTAGGAATAATCTAGCCCATCTTTAGAAATTCTTTAAGTGTTTAGACATGGGATGTTTCATGTACGCCCTATGTGGTATAATTAAAAGATTGAGATGAATAATATAATTTTTTATTCCACTTAAAACTACATTCATTTGAAGCAGTTTATTAATAGTATAGTTCCATAGATCTATTTAGAATAAAATTGTCTTATTAAATGTAACGATGTAAAAGATTTAACACACGCTATTTACACAATCCATATCATTAATGCAAGGCTCCAAAGGGGGAAATAACATTCCATCTACCACCCACAAATGGCCCTTACATATCACATTCACATGGCATCCCTCACACCGAACTGCATCTGGAAGCGTCGATCCGAAAAGCAACAAATTCCATCCGCGCCATAAACAGCGGAGATTGCGGTGCCTGCATACCGGCGGCATCGCGCATACTCGGCGCGTTTCCACCGTCCGCTAAGGCAGCGCGTAAGACCCGGGAATCGATGCCACCGCGACGACATCACTGTATCGATTTGCATCCGCACTACTACGTCGTAATTCATCGCGTTCGAAAATAACTATCGTTTCAATCTCGCGGCGACGCGCGGCGCCGTCCATCTCTCGCGCTCGGCGGAGACGCTCGGACGCAATAAACGCTCCTCCGCCCACGCGCCTGTGTGCGCGCGCCGCGTGGGTGTCCGCCCGGCAGCGCTAAATCAACCGGCCGTCGACGGGGCGAAGCGGTGAGAGGGACGAGCGCGTGGGCGGACTGGATGCTCCTCTAGGGACCGGGGAGCAGTTTCGTTTTCTTCAGACGAGTTCTTTTTACTTTCTCGCCCTTACAAAGGGGCGGCGATGATGTGACGGTTAGCGTACCGGACTTATACCCAAGCTCGCGGGTTCAAACCCGTTCGAAGCCGTGGATGTTTAGGGCGACAAAATCCTTCGTACGCCTTCCTTCGGAGGGGAAGTAAAGCCGGCTGCCCCATGTTCGTAGATTTACTTGCATGTAAAAGATCCTCAAGCCTAAATGACGCCTCTGAGCTAAATTCAAATCGCCTGTTTCTCGCCCAAAAAATACCTCCTTTCTCTGCTAGTTGGTGAAAGGAGCATAGCGAAATTTGTGTGGTCAGATGGAAGAGCGGGCCTGATGGCCCGAGTCTCGCCACGTAAAATAAGGCAAAATTCAATTCAATTCAATACAACGGAACTTCGTAAGAATAGAAAGTTCGTGCGCCAGAAAATGGAGAGTATTTTGTTAAGATTTCCCGTTGAAACCACAACAGAAGTTGATTGAGTGGTTAGAGATTTCGGGCGCGTCAACTGTTAAGGTATTTAGTCCTCTAAGTGTAGTGCATGTTGAGTGGTAGTAGTAATGTAGGGCGGTGACAGTGATCTTCCCCCGCTTAAGGGCTAGATCCGGTCCCAAACTGTCGGGGTTTCCACCACCAGCCGCCTCAGCTGGAACTATCTCGAACTTCCCGAATGATCTCACGGCATGTGTGGTAGAGTAGTGCATGTAAGTGAAAGAGCGCGTAAAGCAAGGGGAGAGGATAGAACAAGGGAAATACGGGTAAGATAGCGCGCGGTCCGTGGTCCGTTTGTTAGGGTACTACTCCGGCATTTGCCTGGTGTTGATAAGGGAAATCACGTAAAACTGAAGATGAGAGCATCCGATCGCTACAGTCGTTCTACAGAAAACGCATGAATTCGACCTAGTTATGTAGCCGTAGTTGAAAATGTCGCATGCCACCGTCTGGACTCGAACCTAGGACCTCCTGATCAGAGGCACTGACATCAATTGATACTTGAAGTCATCTAAGCCTGTCACACGTTTGAGGAATTCTTTTTTGCGAATTACATCGCGAGCAACGATCACTGGTTGGTTTGATTACTAAATTACTTGTACTGCCACAACCATAGGAGCTGCTTCTTAATCTAAAAAAAATAATTGCGTGAAGGAAATAAAAAAATGTGATATTGCAAACTCAAAATGCTGAAATTTAATTCTTTCTTTTTCCAATATCTTCCTGTTTTATTTTATGCCATCATACTCATTATCAAGGAAGACGTTTAATGAAAAATGTTCACAATGTAAAAGTCATTTATACGTGTGATACTGTTTAGTATGAAACACGCCGACTTCTGTAATTCAGCCTTCGAAAATAATTATAGGTACTTAGTCATTGTTCGGAATGCGTTATGTACCCACTGCACTGTGAATACAGCCATTTACGAGAACCATTCCATTTAACGTAAAAAGCGACACATCAATAAAATTATTCACATTATTGTATAACAAACAATAGGGATTTTCAGGATTGAAAAGGTATATTCACTGGGCATAATATTTAATAAAAAATCGTTTGAAATGTTTTTAAGTCTTTCTCTTAGCATGTGACAATGGAAACGTTAATAACAGTGTGGAACAAAGAACCAATACAAGAATTGTAAACAGCTTCATAGCCCACTTCGATTTATAACAAAACAGCGAATAAAAATTTCAGCATCAGGCATTTATATTTAAAAGTTTTTTATTATCGATAAAACAAGTCAAATTGCTGGCTTGATAGAGAAAAAAATGTTAATACATATCTAAGAAAGTGTCACCATTACTATTTATTAGAGAGGGTGTTTATCCCGTGAGTAACGTATAATGTTCATGAAAATCTAAAAGAATTTTTTAACACTTCGTGCGCAAAACGCTGCTTTCCGTGCTTGTTTTCCGTGATGCAAAACAGCTATTTTTTCACAGTGTGCAAAACATATGTAACGATTCGCAATTGTCTTTCATCTTGACGACCTCTTTATTTATTATTTACAAACAATAGTGTTACGACACTGACTGGAATCCATTTATTTTCGTACAAGTAAGGTATTTCGCCCACGGTCTGTTCAAAAAATCGTCTGCCCTCTTTTTCGTCCTCGGACGACAAACAAATTTCCTCACGGATGATTCGTGCGTGAAACACCTGTGGTGAACTTTTGTTACGTAAACTACTATTTTAACATGCCACAAGCAAAACACGGTTTCTAACGCGTATTTTCCGTGTTCAAAACACATTTTTTTCATTCAAACACATAAAATCCGAAGCATTATAAACACTGGCGAAGTGAGTGCGAAACCTCTTTTACAGACTGCGTTAAATATAAAAAAAAATAAAGAAATAAATTAATAAATATATAAAAAAATATTAATGAAATAAAAATAAGTAATAAATAAATAAAAAATAAGTTATAAATGAATAAAAAATAAATAAATAAATAATAAATAAAACTCGTGTGCGAGGTTATTCACGACCCTGTGCTACGTAATTAACTCTTCTTTCCGCTCACAGCCCGCCAGTCAAAACCGCGTTTCCAGAGGGAAACCGTAGAGTAACGCGGCCGTTCGCGGCCTGGCGTCCCCCCTCACGGGGCCCTGGCCGAGAAGAAACGGACCGGCACCCCCACAGCGCCGCCACGCGTAGCATTAATTTCCGGCCTCGCCGATAGACGGAAGGGAGTCTCCACGGGCCGGCAATCCGTCGTGGACCCCCCTCCCCCTCCCCCACACCCGGCAGTCGGCGCGGACGGCGTTCCAAAATACCAACCTTCATGCGACCGCTAACAATGACGTATAGACGCCAGCGCGACCTACTTTTTCTCAACTCGACGAAATCGTGCGAGAAATGAAATGAAATAAAAAAAGATTCAGACCTGGGATCAAGCGCAAAAGAGGAGGAGGACAGAAGTTGAGAGAAGAAAGCAGAGAAAGCATGGAAGAATTACTAAAAAAGAGGCGTATCTCAAGGTTGCGAGAAGGGAAACAGAAAGCGATATATTATGTTAAAAAAGTATATTTTGCCTTTGTTGTGCCGTATGAAATGAATGGTGGATGTATTAAAGCAATTTCAGCAGCACATGAAGGCACTCGGAGGAAAATTACATCGCTACTGAAAAAACACTTGATAATAAATAATTGATACGCAGTGGTACTCTAAGATTTGTAGCCTTTATTTCGGAGACTGCTTTATTATTTTTTTTCATGAAACACGTGAATTGCACCAATTCTATGTGTAATAAGCTGCGCTGCACTCCATCGCAGCATCGCAATCCTACTTCTCCGGCGATGGAATACAACTTTTAATAACATATTCTTCTGAACTGAGCGATGTGAGATGGTTTGAGAATCGATGAAATCGCGAACTTCTGGCCAACGGATGATGTTGATTCGAACTGTTTCATTTGCTTTTGAGAAAATTCGAGAATGTTCTTCATCCTTACTTCTTTCTCCACCAAAGGTGGCGGTGCGAACAGGGATAAATTCTCAACAATGAAATACGTGTTGTAAATGGAACCATAATTGTTCTTCAATGTATTTGAAGAAAAATGTTCCAAAGAATACTTTAAAAAATACAATAGGAAGCGTTATGGCAATAAAGAAATTCGTCACAATAAAAAAACGTCGCCAAAAGAAATATAATATCACAGTAAACATCTGTTTGGAAAAGGAACCAAAAATGGAAAGGGAAATCATACGGCAAGTTAGACGACCTAAAATTCTTTCTTGTAATACCACTGTGTGTATTATTAGATAAACATTTTGAAATATACATATCTATCAATAGTCTTACTTCTGAATTTGTATTTATGTCCATCAGATAGCATGCCATTAATTAGAAGGGATCTTTATTTCAAGATTTGTTGTGACTCTTCATTATGAACTCAGCGATCATTCCCTGCAGATGAAACAAGTTCGAAAAATAATGAAACAGATTCCATTTACTGCAAGGAAAAGGAACCCATTAGATCCCATTGTTCCCAAAATGGAAGAGTCAATTTCATGGTGTTTTATTTCTTATCTCAAATATTATTTTGCGTATTTTATGACTTCAATAGACGAAGAAAATCTAACTGAAACATATAAGCAAGTTCTTTTACTTCCTGATTAAAAGAAGTTTATTTAGGCGAAATCGCTAAATGTAAAACGTTCAGTAGGTTGGCAAAATACATAGGTGGTTTTATAAGTTTCCGGCCTTACCAAGATATCGCTCATTTATGATAAAAGTCTTCTGAGAAGTTGTCTTATCTTTAATTGTTGTAAGGTTATAATTTTGCCGCCAACATCTCACTCAAGTTTCGTAGAGAGAGGGACATGAGTTGGATGCGGTGCGTGAAATCTCGAGATGTTTACTTTCTACACGATAATGCACCTGTGCCTACTATTCACATTGCAAAGAATGTTGTGAAGGACTACGACTTCAAGGACTTGGATCATTCACACTAGGGTTCAGATTGAGCACCAACGACGTCTATCATTTACCAAAACTGAAAAAAAACCTTCGAGGAACAAAAGTTTCTGACAAGTTTGAAGTTAAAGTAGCAGTTTTGACCATTTTGCGAACAAAAATTCGAAGTATTTTTTTAAAGACCAGGACCTGTTAATGTACAGATTGAAAAGAGGGTTGTAGTAGGATTATTAAGTTGAAAATATACGTAATTATTTTAATTGATACCAAAACGTTAGTGAGACAAGAAACCTATGGAAATGGAAACAAATGGAAACATATGGAACCTACCACGTACTACCTCCGCGGGATATGGTTTCTTGCAGCGTTTTATCGGAAGCAAATCAATTTCGTGAGAACTCAAAGACATCATGTCAATAAGAAAAACGCGTTAAATAATTGATACAGGACAGCCCTTGCAAGATTTGTAGCCGTTATCTCGGCGATCTGTCTCCCCTTTTTTCTGCTCCGAAAGAAAGGGGACGGGCACACGACAGGCCGCCCACGTCGCAACTGCGTAATAAGCGCCAAAGAAGCAGATGTTACAAAATTAATGGAGATTGATCTCTTTCGCATTTGACACTGATGTTATTACTTCCAACAGAGGTTCCACTTGTGAGCGAGCCAATTGATTTTCGAACAGTAATGCATTATGTAGAGACTTGCTTCGGGAGAAAAAGCGTGTAATGCTCATAAAAGTTGAAGTTCACGTGAAACGAGAACTGTTTTGTAATAAGGGTGTAATATGGCAATTGCTGATATTGTACTAGCATTTATCTTTCTGTTAATTTTGTGGAATAAATGGATATATTTAATATTTAAATGCAAGAGTATTTTTGAGTCGTGCATATTCATAGACATTTCGTTTCCTTTTCCCAAGTGAAACAGTACGAATACAAAATCAACTGTGATGAAACGAAAAGAAAATATTTTTCAAACACAAAAACATACTTATGTGAATAATAAATTTTATCTCAAAGTTATCGATTACAATTAAAAGTGTTTTCGTAGAAATAATCAGTAATGTTTTCGTGTATGATTGAAGCATCGATAATCGTCATTACACGTCAAATTATTCAAATTTATTATTGCACAACAATCCATTAGAGTAAAAACATTTTCGTCTTAAGTCACATGCCAATCGAAGAAGTGTAGTAAGATAGCTGAAACTGGAAACACTAGAAAAATGTTATCGAACACAAGAAGTGCAAGAGCGAATTTCGAATATGCAATATACATCGAATAATAGTTTCACATTAAAAATGCATTCTATAGAAACTTCAATTAAAAAACGGACGCATATATTTCGCAAATAATTTACGTCGAAAACAGATAAACTAATATACAATTAACTTCAAATTATGGAATATATGTCATTTTAATAATTGCGTACGAAGTATATTTTCGAGCAACACTCAAATCTAATACTTTTTAAGAATCGTGCTTAAATTTATGTATATATTATTAAACTCTTCAACAGTTGTTTAATTTTGAAACGAACTATTTGGTAATCCCCACAGAAAATTATAAGTGGAAGAAACATAATGTTTAATTATACAAATACATCTACAACAAAGCTGCGACAATTTAAAAAGTGACAATGAAAGTTACTACGTTAAAACGTGACAATACGAATTCACAAACTGAAAAAGTTGAGTGCCAAAGAGTTCGATTCCTATCCATTTGCTATCGAGTTCTCTCCTTACAAACTAAGGTGAAGGCGATGTACACTATGTGATCAAAAGTATTCGGACACGTCCAAAATGGTGTTATGGTGTGATCGTGTTTTTCATGGATGGGGGCTTGTACCTCCTGTTTGTTTTGTGCGACACTATCTCGGCACAGGCATACGTTGATGTTTTAAACAACTTCTTGCTTCCCACTGTTAAAGAGTAACTCGGGGTTGGCGATTGCATCTTCCGACACTATCGAGCACCTGTTGATACTGAAACACGGCCTTCCGCGGAATGGTTACACGACAATAACACACCTGTTCTCTGTGAGTTCTGACTTGATCCTATCGAACACCTATGGGATGTTTTGGAATGCAGACTTTGTGCCAGCCCTCAACGACCTACATCGATACCTGTCCTAAGTGTAGCACTCAGTGAAGAATGGTCTGCCATTCCCTAAGAAGCCTTTCAGCACCTGATTGAAAGTATGCCTGCGAGAGTGGAAGCTGTCATCAAAGGTAGGCCAACACCCTATTGAATTCCAACATTACAGATGGATTGATCAATTGATTATTAATTGATTCCGGGCACGTGAACTACCAGGGTCTCGTAAGTGCATGTTTTTTCTTGGGAGGTGGCAGTGTCTTTCCCCGGCTGTATGGCGAGATCCGGCGCCGACCTATCGTCGGCTAGAGGCGTTTTCCACAACCAGATATCTCCCATCAGCGGTGCACCGCCCCAGTCGGGACAAGCTCATAGCTCCCGATAGGTCTCCCGGTATGTGTGGTAGTGTAGTGCGCATAAGTGTGTGTGTGTATAAGAGGCGAGGATAGGACAAGAAAGAGGAAGACAAGATCGCGCGCGATACGTGGCACGTTTGTTAGGGTGATTCTACGGTATTCGCCAGGTGTAGATTGAAGAAATCATGGAAAACTACCGATCAGAGCAGCCGGACGCTAGAATTCTCCTCCAGACAGCGACGGATAATCCTGCCAGCATCGGACTCGAACCTAGGACCTCCCGGTCAGAGGGACTGCAGTGTCATCAGTTGATTCCCTGAGCCATCTCTCCCGGTGCATTACCGATGGAGGACGCCACGAACTCATAAGCCATTTTCAGCTTCGTGTCAGGATATTTTTGGTCACATACTGTATATATTCTAAACCAAGCAAAGGCACTTTTGTAACTTTCGTAAGAAACCCCACACAACAAATCTAGTAATTTCAGTTCAAGCTTCCGTTCTCAGGAACATTATATAATTTCGTTTGAAATAGATATGCTACGACACCCTGATTTGAATACCCCTCCTTGCTCAAAGACATAAGGTAACGAGATAAGAAACATTACTGTACAATTATTCTTCTCATGAACAAATCCAGTAGTTTCAATTCACGATTCCAGTTACGTTTCTCAGCAAAATTATACCTTTTCGTTTGAAATAGATACGCCACGACACCCCTGTATGAATACCCTTCCTTGCCCAACGACATTGCGATCACTCGCTCTCTATTTCCCATCGCTCGGAGGCAGGCGGGCGCGAATCGTTGCAGAGAAGAATCATCGCTTCACCCAGCGCCCATCCATCCGCGCGCCACCCCATCGGCAGCGGCGCGCATTAGCAGCTGCGGAAATGAGACGATCTGCAGCAGCGGCAGCGGCAGCCGCCCTCCGCGCGCCAGAGCCCCTGCACCGCCGGCGCCATCCGTCACGCGCGCCGCAATCGGTGATGGCCGAGAGGGGAAGGGGAACGATAGTGGAAGCGTGAGTGGCAGGGATGCAAGAGGAGGAGATGGGGGAAGATAACGAGGCGGGGAAGATGATAATGAGGCGGAAGAGAATGAGGTGGAGGAAGTCAAAGAAGAGGCGGAGGAGAACGTGGGGAGACGAGGCAGAGGAGGACGAGGCGAAAGAGGCCGTGGGGGAATGTAACGAGGGAGAAGAGAACGGTTAGCGTGAGGTGGAAAAGAACGAGAGGGAGGTGCACAAGGTGGAGGAGAACGTGGGGGAGGAGACGAGGCAGAGGAGGAAGAGATCAAAAAGGAAGATGGGGGGAGATGACGAGGGACAGGAGGATGAGTGGGAGGTGAATGAAGAATATGATGAGGTGGAAAGAGAATGAGGAGGAGCACAAGGTGGAGGAGAATGATTGGGAGGAAAGCGAGATGGAGGACGTGTGGAGGCCCGCGTCGGGGGGGGGGGTAGGGGGAAGAGTACGACGAGGAGGAAGAAGTGAAGCGGATGAGTACATGAGGGGAGGAGGACGAAGAAGAGAAGCCGAGACGGAGGAGGCGAGGGGGAGGAGGACGTGAGGATGAGCGCGAGGGAAACGAGGCGGAAGACGGCGGAGGAAGACATTGGGAAGAGGACAAAGGGGAGATAAATGAGGTGCAGGGCGGGAGGAAGACAAGTGGATGAGGACGTGGACGAGGAGAACGTGGAAGAGGAGGACAAGGGGGAGGAGGACGAGGGGGTTGATGACGAGTGGGAGGATGACGAGGGGGAGGTGAATGACGGGGGGAGGATAATTGAGAGGAGAACGAGTGAGAGGAGGACGAGTGAGAGGAGAACGAGTGAGAGGAGGACGAGTAAGAGAACGTGAGGGAAGAGGCAGAGATGAGGCGGAGGAGAACGAGGGAGAGGCTGACGAGGTATAAAGCGAAGTAGGAGAGACGCTACGAGGGCAGCGGATTGGAATAGAAAGCCCGGCAAGATCGGGGGCGGAGCGTTGAGGTGGGCAGAGTATGACGAGCCCCGGCGCGCCCGCCCCATTGGCCGCGCGGTGCCCTCGTAAATTAAGGTGTAATTTATCTAATGAAAAGCCCCGCGGGCGGCGCGCGCTAAATCAAGACGCACCTGACGGGGCGCCCGGAGACACCTCCGCTCGGCGCGGGGATTCCCCGAACGCTCCACGCACCCCCTCCCCCCGCCACCGCACCACTGGCTGGAGGAGGATGAGTGGGGGAAGCACGCTAGCGGACATTTCGAGCTCGTTATTTCTTTTGAATAATGTTTATTTTTTCTTAACGAAAGTAATATAATAAATATGTTTTACAACGAAATGTCTAGGTTATATTTGTAGTGTACTATTTATCAAATATTCCTTACTGTACCTTTTCACAAATCTCTTCTCAACTACAAGCGTGGCGTCGATGGTGTAACGGTTAGCGTATCGGGCTGTTATACCTAAGTTGGTGGATTCAAATCCGATCGAAGTTGATTTTTAAGTGGGAAAAAAGTCTTCGAACGCCGTCCTTCGGGGGAAAGTAAATCCGGCTATCCCATGTTGTAGATTTACTGCACCTAAAATATCTTCAGGCCTAAACGAAGCTTCTGAGCTAAATTCATATCATTTTTGTAAAAAAATAGATTGCAAATTTTTTTGTTATAAATAAATATCCAAATCAACTGTTTTGTCGCCAAAATAATACCTTATTTCTCTGATAGTTGGAGAAAAGAGCATAGTGAAATTGGCGTGGACAAACGGAAGGGCAGGCCGCTTGGCCTGAGTAGCGCCACGTAAAATCAATTCGAAAGGCATCATTGAATTGAAAATACGTCATACAGCACCCAGTGTAATTACCATTTTTTCTTTAATTTTTTTGGGAGGTGGTAACGGCAGAGAAACTGCATACGACCTCAGGTATCCACTCCGGCATAGACATTGTTTGTAAAAGGGAATGCAAAACAAACGTTCTGCGTAGTCTCTTATTTTATAATGCTGCATTTTGTTTATAATGTTGCATGTTGTAAACAATACAAAGAACGATGTTAGAGGAAGTCATTCCTTGATACCGAACGTGTTTTTAGTTTCATTGTAGGTAATAATTTTCTTGTTTAATATTCTTCAACTATATTATTGCAACTACCATTCCAAGGTATTCTTTCAACTTGATTACAATGTTAACACGTGTATTTTTTCGAACAATTCAGGAAATGGAACCTATGAAAGAGAATTAATAGTACCTCGAATTTCCAACGTTTCCACGCACTATTCGCTCATATTTATAGATAGATCCAGTAGAGACCCACACTGTTCCATTAGTGACGGGTTCACCTCTTAACCACGTTTCTCCCACTCCCTCTACCAATGCTTACTTTCCACCCTTCTTCCCACTTTTCTCCCCCACCCCCTGCGCAGTTCTCCCTTTCGTCGCCCGAATCGCCCTAACTCAGCGGCGCGCCCGGGCGGGCGCTCGGGAATAAATTACGGCTGGAGCCCCCCTCCCTCGCGTCGTCGACGGCCCCCCTCCTCTCCCGAAGCGTCTGCCCGAACGGCACATTCGCCTTGAGCTGCGCCCTGCCCGCTCCTTCGCGGAATTTCCGCGACCACCCCCTTCGCCCCCCCCCTCCGCCCTGCAGCGACCGCTTTCAGCGACATAAAGGCTCCCACAGACCGCCGCGGAAGATCCGCAGCCTTCGCGGAATGGCCGCTATGGAAATTTTCGCGAGTCGTGTTGCCTTAACAGCACGTTCAGACCTGCGCGCCAAGCGAGCGCCGCGGCAACGGATTGGCAGCGTTTAATCCGCGGCGGATTATGTAACGCGGTCGGATGCGCTTTTTCCACTGACGATCTGCGACTCAGCGCCTTGTTCGGAAGGGTCACGGATTCGAGTCCCGCCATGGGCATAGTTGTTTGGACGTGTGCATGGTGCATTTCATGTATGTATGCGTGTAGTTGCGGAAGGTCTTGTGAGTCTGCTGACCACAAACCGAGAGGCCCGAAAGTGTGTCAGTGTCTAGTATGAATGTTAATATGTGTTCCCATGAAGGACAAAGTGAGTATCCGACGCGGATAACCAAAATCGATATCTCCTGAAGCTAGAAAAAAGCCTCCGGAAGAAAGAAAAACAGTTATTTAATTTAGGTCATTATTTTTAATATATTAATACACTTTTACATTTACATAACAATTAATAAAAGGAATGCATGTGTATATTAGATAGGTATGTAAATGTACATCACAAGTGAATAGAAAATTGATGAAAAACGTTGCCAGTTATGTAACCGCGTCAGAAAATGCGAACGTGGTCCCAAGTAACTCATAATTATTTTGACATAATTTGTATTACACGCAGTGTGTTTTATTTAGGTAAAATATGTGTAATCCCAGGAAAAAAATTAAATTAAATTTATGCACGAAAAGTGTCCTGTTCTCTAAACAATTCATATCTAGTCACCTCATTCTGAGAGGTTATTCTATTGAATTTAGTTGAGAAATACAATACACATATTAGAGTAGAACTCACGATGATATAGGTTGGTTTTCAATGTAGACTGAGGTTACATGTGCGTAATGTTTGAAACAAATAGTGAAAGTAATAAAATAAACATGTTTTGCAATGAAATGTCCAGGTGAATATTGGGACTGTAGTATGTACCTCACTGTACCTTTTCACACATATGGCATGAAATGCCCGGATGGGTTCCCGGAAAATTGAATTCTGCTATAACTCCCGTCCTATTCCGACCTGACAATTTATACTAGGGAGCGGGCACTCGTAAATAAGGTAGAAATAGGACTCTGCGAATGTTTTCGATTTTTTTTATCTTCCAGGCCATATTTTTCAATTTAATAAAAATACTTTGACCTTGGGTACCACAATGTTTCATCATTAAAAACCAATGAATAATAGCAAAAGATTTACAGTTCGGTCATCTATCGCATTCATGTAAAATTTACGATAAAAATGTTCAGTGACAATTGGTTTTCAGATTTGTCTTCCATCGAAATTCCATACTTCTTAAATCGACAGTCAATCGCAAATCACAACGTGCGTTTCCCGAAGTCCCCAGTTCGACTAAAAGCGTTTCCGTCTCACCGCACAGAGATCTCTTATGATTTCAATTCCAATGGCAGAAAGCCGATATCGTTCAACTTTAATCGCACCAAATCGACATTCGGAATCGAGTTTTCTGTCAATTCGTAGCATTGTAAACTACCTTAATGACACACTTTCGTTGTTATCAGCTCCTCTTGCATTTGGAAATGGAAAGAAAAAACAATTCTGTCCAAGATGAGTAAAAATCGCGACTTTATTGGTAGGTAATTAAAAGAGTCCGCTTGAATTCGTTTACTTTTAAGATTAACGGCATGCTTTACGGCCAGAAACGTTTGCACACGTAATGGTTTCTCAAAGTAATGAACCACAAATGTACGTCTGAGGGAACTTGTCACGATGCAGATTTTAGAAGGGCCCTCAAAACATTATATGAGCACAAACATTTGGATAGGGTTTGAAATGGATTTTGTGATTCGTTTTCCCATCGATTTCTCCTCTACGCCCTCACTTGAAACACCATCCGTATAGATGCCTCCCAAACATTCTTCATGTCGAGATACTCAAAAAAGTCCTTCTCGCCAACTTGCATAATGAGTCAAATGGAATGTGAAGATAAGTAAGAAATGGAAAATGTTTAAATTTTCCGCTGGAAATGTTAGTTTTCACAAATATGGACACGTCTGTAAGAATTTTCACATAAATTGTAATATGATAATAAATCAGAAAAGTATAAACATGGTAATATTATAATTATATATACGTGCAATTGTGCAAATGGAGAGCTCTAAGTGAGAAGAAGTGGCTCATACATTAGCGGCAAATTAGATTTTCTCAATATTCATTGAAACTCAAACAGAATTTTTCAATTCAAAACTTTGCGTGAGTACCTCGTACCAGTGGCTAAGTGTACAACGCACCCTTGAAATAAGAAAGGAGTAGCTGTTTCGCTATCTCTCTCTCTCTCTCTCTCTCTATATATATATATATATATATATATATATATATATATATATATATATATATATATATATATATGTTTGTATGAATGTATGTATGTATGTGTGTGTGTATAGTAAAAGTTATATGTGCTAACGCTGCGGAAAAATCGATACCGTGACTTCAACGCAAATACATATTTAGAGGTCCTTTGATAACGAAAACTGGTTTTTCTCAAATGTTATGTTTATCTGTCCGTCTGCCCGTCTGTCCGTACTTCTGTGAGCATCACTAGCACGTAAACCATTCTTAGAATTTTTCCTAAAATGAATATTGCTCTGAGATTTTGAAAAACATTTTTTTGAAATTTTGGGAGTACTTTACATGAAACACCTAGGACATTTTCAAATTTTTTCTCACGGCTCCAAATATTTCTCTCAGTTAAAGTGTAGTGTAGGCCAAGGCTTGGCATGGGCATTGGTATTGGCATTGACAGTGACAGTGGCAGTGGCAGTGGAGGCATTTTGAGCACCTGCACCAGGCAGACTTTCAATGAAGAATTGATAAAGGTAATTAATTGGATTGTTGTTAATTGGATTGTTGGTGAATGGGATGATGATGGAATGAGGATGATCGCTACGCGATCGAAATGATCATAAGTTGAATTAAAATATTGATACCTGACAATATCTTTATTTATCATGATAAAGGTAAGAAACGCATCGCATGCGGAAATAACCCCTGGAGCTTTAATTAGTACGACGCTCCTCGCGGCATTACGCATTCCCTGTTGCCTCGCAAGAAACAGAAGGGTCGGCCCTTTCATGTGGTTGGACATCGATACTATTCAGTGAAGACCCGTCGTCCCGCGGTCAGACTGCTCGCTTTCCATCACCGGGGCCGTGGTTCGATCCCCATCCGGTCCACGTGGAATTTGTGGTGGGCAAAGGCGGTTTGCGGTCGGTTTCCTAGGGATGCACTCCTTTCCCTCGCTTCTCATCCCACCACCGCAGCAATGCCGCAGACTCTGCAGCGACTCTGACCGGGACGTTCTAGGGTTCGAGTCCCGACAGTTATTCGATACAAGCTATACAACTACGACAAATTCAGCCGCTCTGTCTGGAAGAAAATTCTAGCGGTCGGCTGCGCGACAGGTACTTTTTTATGGTTTCTCTGATCAATAGCAGGCGAATACCGGAGCAGTATCCTCACAAGCAGGCCATGAACCGCACGCGGTCTTTCTTTCCTCTTACCTGTTCTGTTCTCTCCCCTTACTTACGTACACTTCCACTTGAATGCAATACACTACCTCAAATATCGATGTACTCGTAGGAATTTCAGAGTTTCTCCGGGCCGAGGCGGTGCCACGCTGGAGATACTTGGAGGGGGAAATACCCCCGTAAGCCGACGTGTTCCTTGGCGCCGGATCTAAGCCTCCAGCGTGGGAGGAACACCGCCTTCAGTCCCAAAAGTCATGCACTATTCCAACGCAACTACTGACCATTGCAGTTGACGTGTACAGAAATATCAAATCAATCAATCCACCACTACTCTATCTTCATGCACATAATGCTTCAAGCATTATTCATATCTTTATAATCAATACCACCATTACATTTGAATATCTGATTTATATTTTACTCGTATCCTCCAAAGAATACAATCTAAACGATTTTCTATTTTAACGATAACAATCTAAGCGATTATGTGTATAGTGTATCCACAAGTCCATGGAAATTAAATATGTGTTAAATTTAAATTTATATATAAATGAAATCTATAAGTCCTTACTCGCAAACAAACAAATAAATAAATAAGAATTCTTTTAAAAAGTGAGCATAGCAGAGCAAACCAATTCTGTTGTAGGTGGCGTGGGGCGGTGCGGGGCTAACTATCTAAACAATTATGTATATAGTGTATCCACAAGTCCATGGAAATTAAATACGTGTTAAATTTATATATAAATGAAATACATAAGTCCTTACACGCAAACAAACAAATAAATAAATATTTTTTTAAGTGAACATAGAGCAAACCAGTTGTGTTGTAGGCGGCGCGGGGCTACGAGGGGCGGCGCGGGGCGACGCGGGGCGGCGCGTGGCGACGCGGGGCGGCGCGGGGCGGCGGCGCG
>BOPP01000031.1:3548053-3558109 GCA_017312745.1 Gryllus bimaculatus
GCGGGCGCGCGCGCACAGCACAAAGGCAAGCGGCCGGGGCGCGAGGGCGTAGGTCGCGCGTTGAAAGGGTGCACTTTAAGCGGCGCGGGGCTTTTAGTTATGATGGATATGCGCAAAGGAACGTGCGGACGCCCGAGAGACGAACTCGCACGCTCCAGTTAGATTCCCAGTTCGGTGTTAGGGGTTAGGACGTTCTGCACCACTTTGCGGATTTACGTACGGGATATTCTGCACGAGTCGGTATTTAAAGAAACGTGTTATCAATTTACTATACATAAAAAAGTACCTGACATAATTACCTTCAACAGGGAGATCTTTCTTATCCCGAAAAAAAATTGCAACACGTCTGATTTTGCATTCCTTAAATTTGGTGTCAGCATCTCCTCCATGATAGTAAGTCCTACTTCGGACGAACTGAATGTAAATCTCGTGCGTTTTTGATTTGACCATGTAATTTCCTCGAAATCGCGCGAATTAAACGTGAAAGGTCTGAGGCAATGAGCGTTAAAACATATAAATGTTTCGTCACTTTACCTCTAGAGGGCAGCATTAATTTATCCAGCAGTGGCATCAGGCGAATTGAATATAATATTTTTCCGTAAAAGCTAGCGTCTCTTAAAAGACAGTTTGTTCGAATGAAAACCGCGCGAATCGTTGCAAGTGATTGCGGTAGAATACGTTTCTCTCAGAGGCAAGCAGCTTCGTCACCTGCGAGTAGTTAAAAATGGGCGGTGGATTTAATGAATTGTCATTTTTTCTTTTCACTTTAAAACAATGACTTGCGCATAGATATTAATATTATGTTACTTATGACAACATTTTTTACCCTTTTCCGCCATTTTTAAAGTTTTTTTCGCTGAGTCTATCGATTTTAATATCATTTTAGTGGTACGTGCTTCAAATAATATTTACGTTATGCAACAAACGTTCACAGAATTGCTGAGTAAGCTATTCAATTTTCTCGCTCAGAAGTTGTAATGGCACCGTTGTATGTATGTAATCTAAAGTTCTCGTGACATCTATCAGCGCCACTGTCAGTTCGACCTATTTCCGGATAAATAAAGACAGATATTTCCTGCTGAAGAACAGTCCAAACCAAAAGTTTGCAAGCCGAGTTCACTTGAACGAAATGAAGAATCCACAAGTACATCAGTAACATATCCAATAGCTTGAGTTGTTCCTCTGAACGGGTTTTGATAAAAAAAAATTACGTAAATTTTCTTTGCTTTCAGAGCATTTTAAAACATATATAGCATTTTATTGATAATTTTTGGCGTTTGTTGAGGTCATAAAAATATGTCCTTACTTATAAACTAGTGCAAGTTACTGAATGTCAAAGATCCAGTAGATTACATTCTGTGCTATAGTCACCAAGAGAAGAAGGGCGGCACGGACTTCCTTCAGACCACTCATACGAAATCACAGCTTGACAAAATGAACAAGCGACCAGTGATATCTAAACTTATTCTTAACGCCTTTAGTGCTCACAACATAAATCTAGTATTTTCACACACTGAGAACATTCTTTTTTTGCATTTTAGAAGACGAATTCCGCGTGTTTCATTTCAGACGAGGGTAAGTCACGCACTACGCGTGTCGTATTAAGCATCATTATGTTTTAAAGGTTGGGAGGCTTGATATATAACATCACTTATGGAGTACCAAGCACTGAAAAGAATCAATGGCTGCCTGGATCTGCTCCTATTCTTTTTTGAGTACAAGCGTAATGTGCCCATTCTCTCGTGACACACGGAACGTATAGAATCGGTTTTCGAATTGAAACTCGGTTTGAAGGAACATATCTAACTATCCACACGCAACACTGGCGTTCAGACATTTATCACAAAATGAAATATTCTTTGGATTTCACCTAACGGCAGAACTAAAATATGAAATAAGTAGATGTTTTAAATTATAGTATTGGACAGTAATATTTTCAAATAAAAAAGGAAGCTGATAATTCTTTGTTTTTGTAGATAACAACTAAAATCATATACGTTATTCAAAATATCGGAATTCAAATATTTTTCTTCGGTAAGTTACTTTCAGCCTTGGTAGTTTTGCATTGTATACTTGTTGTACTAGTTAAAAATTATAAATTTTCTTTTGGTATTGTGGTGAGTTATCTTTGGCATTTACAATGAAAGAATTATATGAGTCGTCATTGCCAACAATATTATTAATTATAATAGCAGTTTTCGATGGCTTAGCCATCATTATCGGTTTTCTGTTGTATGGAAGGCACCACTGTAGTCGACTACCAGTAAACGACGTTTTGTGGCTTCCATAGAGCAGAAAACTGATGATGATGGCTAAGCCATCAAAAGCTGCTATTATAATTATATAAAGCAAGCCTCTTCTTGTAAGCCTCTCTTAATCAATCTAGGTATCTTACTATTACCTTGTCTCTTGATATATGAATCAATGGTTTTCGTCAAAAATTACTGACTTAAGAGCGTGAATATATTTTCAGCAAATCCTGATGTCTATAACTACAATACTCGACATTTTCATCATATTTATCAGGCAACAGTATCAACAGCTCACTAAAAAAATTCACATACATTGCATGTACATTATTTTACACATTGCCAGATGACATTAGACGATTAAATTCCATGCTAAAGTTTATGTTCTATTTAAATTTTGTCTGCTGCACAACTATTTCGATACAATTGGAGACTATACCGAGCATCCAAAAGGAAAGTAATATTAATTTTAACAAAGACATTTAGAGTATTATTTACCATTTATATTGAATAATTCTAGAGAACCGGTAACAAGTATTGTACTTCAGCATCTGGATCAATGACCCCCATCTCGATAAGGTTTTCGTCCAGTTTCCCTGATCCTTGAGCAAGTACTCAGATGGTCTGGGCATTTATGGACATAAATGTAACTTCAAATTAACTTCTCCGCATAGCACATCACATACAGTTTTTAACTGTTTTTTACGTAAATAAATAAATATATAAATATTAAACAATATTGTTGGCAATGACGATTGATATAATTATTTCATAATAAACCCACATCTGAGGTGTAAGGGAATGATATCCCAAATATGCAATAAAACAACGCCATTCGACCTCCAAGCGATGCACTCACCTTTCCCACCACTGCGCAAAGAACGCGATCTCCGTCCACATGAAGGTCATGTTGTGGAAATGCTGCAACTTGTCCACCATGTTGTTCAGGATGTTCCGAGTCTGGTAGTGGTAGTAGCTCTCGTAGGTCTTCAACCATCCAGGGTCGTTGTGGGAGTGAGGCACGAGGATAACCTGCAGGCCGAAAAAGAAGAGAAACGAATTATGTTTTCGTTAAAGATTAAACGATTTAATCTATATTTTTTTTAATTAGCGCCAAATAATTACATTAGCACAGTGATTAATAAAGAATGTGAAAAAAATATTATTAAACTTTCAGCGTGCACAATCATTGTATGACGTGGGATCATGAAGAAGGCACCACGTAGTAAGTTTCAATGTTTCAAAAGAATATATTATATGAAAAATCACATGTTCTTATCTGTTTTCAATGCTACAATTGATATCAATTTTCGTACGTGGGTGTCTAATAGGAAGCACGTTCAAAGAGCTAAGTAAGTCATTAAAATTAGTTATCCTCGCTGCTTTTTTTTAAGCGTCGCGTAAATGGAATTGTAAAAAACCTCTTCTTGTTACTAATGAGTTAAATTTAGAATCTGAAATCAGCCCTTAGAGTGAGAACTTGTATATTGTACTTAATGTATACTTGATCTGGGCTGTCCGCGTCGATGGCTGAGGCCAGATCATGACTCTGGCCGCGGAAGCCTACGACATCATAGTGTATACTTGTAAATAAACCTTATATAACTCACTCATATCCGTTCTCTTTTAAGGAACACCCGTACCCACGTAGTCACAAAACGCATACGTGTACTTCTAAAAACCTTCACCCTCTGGAGGAACGATGTACCCACGGCAGTTAGCGCCAACTTTGCGTACAAATGCAACGCCCACGAGTTGCAGCATGGCGCGGCCTGGCGGCTTCGGGGCCACGAAGCACCTTGAGCCCTTGGGAGCGAGGATAGGCGACCCGAGGGGGGCTGAGTGGCGCAAAGGGGGGGTCGCGTCGCTCCCTTTCGCGCCGGCGCGGCGCCGCTCCGCGCGAGAGAGAAGTATCAGATATCTAATGACGACGAAGAGCATGCAAATTCCCGCTGGTCCTTGTCTCTAAGCCCATAAAACCACTCGACGAAGAGAGGTGCTACCGGCGTGGGAAAGAGGGGGGCGACCGGGGGACAGCGGCAGAAAAGGGGGGAGGGCCGCAAGACCTTTTCTCCGCAATCGCGCCCCCGCCGCCGACAGAAAATGCTGCCAGAAAGTGGAGGGGGGTGATGGAGGAGGACGGGCGGGGAGAGTGGAACACTCAGGGCGAAAGCGTTTCGGCTGAGGGTCGAAATGGCGCAGCTGAAGAAAGTGCTGGGAGCGATGGCGATTGATTTTTTAGAGAAATACACATAAAAATTTGCTCGTTTTACCAAAATTCTTTTTTATTTAAAGTTATCGTTTCGTCCCTCTCTATTAGCAAGGGACATAACCAGATTCTATTTTGACACGGAAGGTTTTGAACGTGATTTCAGACCTTAAATGTAACTAATTAATATCAAGAAGAGTTTTTTTTAATTCCGTTTATGTGACACTTAAGTAAAGCAGCGAGGATAACTAATTTTAATAACGTAATTACGGTAGATGCTGCTGAATACTTAGCACTTTGGACACGTTTCCTGTCAAAACATGGAGGCTAAACTGTACAAGCGATGCTAAGAGAATGTTCGTAACGAAAGGTCACTCAAAATCAACGTTTATCTCAAGTATCACAAGAAAAAACATTTCAAGTAGTGCGATGTACTTGGATCGTATGCCCACGCAGTCACGGCTGTAGAGCTTTAGGCCCACACCGACTGATTGGCTAGTGCGTCATAAAACTGCATCCTAAAGTTGAGAGATTATACTGCGATGGGGCGACCTAAGGGGTGATTTCAGATCTTGTATTTAACTCATTAGTAACAAGAAGAGTTTGTTTTACAACTCCATTTACGCGACGCTTAAATAAAGCAGCAATGATAACCAATTATAATAACGTAATTACAGTAGGTGGCGCTGAATACTTAGCACTTTGTACGTGTTTCCTATTCAAACTGCGAGGCTAACTTGTACAGGCGATGCTAAGAGAATCTCAAGGCAGTATCTCGAGAAAAAAGTCTTCGAAATCGGTAGCGCGGTTGAGCGATTGACTTGCATCTGCGCCCACAAAGGCACGGCTGTGGAGCACTAGGTCCAGGCGGGCGCATTTGCAAGTGCACATTGAAACTGCAGCCCACAATGGGGAGATTATACGGCGGTCGGGCAATCTAAGGGCTGATTTCAGATCTTAAATTTAACTCATTAGTACCAAGAAGAATTTGTTTTACAATTTCATTTGCGCGATGCTTAAAAGAATCAACCGGGTTAAATAATTATAATGACGTAATTTCGATAGGTGACGCTAAAGAGAATGTTTGTAACCTAAAATCACACAATGTGAACACTCAACTCAAGGCAGCATCACGAAAAAAAACGTTTTTAAGATTGGTAGCGCGACGTACTTGCATCATACACCCACAAAGGCACGGCTGTGGAGCATTTAGTCCACGCGGGCGCGTTTGCAAGTGCACATCGAAACTGCAGCCCACAATGGGGGCATTATACGGCGGTCGGGCAATCTAAGGGCTGATTTCAGATCTTAAATTTAACTCATTAGTACCCAGAAGAATTTGTTTTACAAATCTATTTACGCGACGCTTAAAGGAATCAGCCAGGCTAAATAATTATTATTACGTAATTACGGTTGGTGTCGCTGAATACTTAGTACTTTGATCGTGTCTTCTGTTCGAATATCGAGAGAAATTGTTCAGACGATACTAGAAAAATATTTGTAAGTTAAGTCACACAAATCCGACGTTTACTTCACATCAACGTTTATATTATCGTTTTGGTCGTTGAATACTTAGTACTTTGGACGTGTCTTCTGTTCGAATATCGAGGCCAAATTGAACAGACGATACTAGAAAAATGTTTGTAAGTTAAGTCACACAAAGCCAACGTATATCTCAAGCCAATATCACGAGAAAAAATTAGTACCGCTGTTGAGCGAAGTACACAGTGCAAACAGAGTGCAGGACGCGCTAGGCAGCACTCGCAGAGCGCATTCCGGTTGGTTACATCGAGAAATGTTGGTTACATCGAGAAATGTTTTCCCAACATTTTTATTAAGGTATAAAAAAAGTTCTAGCGTACATGAGCGTAGGGAACGAAATTTTTCTTTGCCCATGGGTCTAAGAGGTAATAGTGTACTTGCATCGTACACCCACAAAGGCACGACTGTGGAGCATTAGGTGCAGACGGGCGGATTGGCAAGTGCACACTGAAACTGCAGCACCAAGTTGGGAGATTATACTGCGCTAAGGGGGGCGGGGCGACCTAAGTGGAGGAGGGGGAGTGAAGTTGAAGCGGGTCAGGCAAAGCCCGATGCGGCTGAAGCGGCGCTGTATGCAGAGCGGCGTGAGGGATGACAGCAACGGAATGCGAGGTGCAAAATACAGCAGAAGCGCAAACTATGCAGGCAACTGGGAGCGCCTCGCGAAGGCAGCGCCGCAAACGAGGTGCGGCGGCAGAGATAACACGGCAGCGCAAGAACGACGCGGGGCAGAATTTGTGGAATCACTTTGTGGCCGCCCACTTCCACGGGCGCGTTTGACTGCGAGAGCCCTGCGCTGGGGCGCCCTCGGTTTAGCACAACTGGGCCAAGCCCTACCTTGCATTATCCACTTGGCTGTCCGGGAGGTGCCTCGCCCTAGATGCCAACGTTTCGACTGTCATGGTGCACATTCCTCAGGGCGAAATGCACGGAGATTCGATGCAAAGGGGTTTATACAGATATCAACCTATATGATCTCTATAAATGTATATAAATCTATATAAACCCTAGTGCATGTCACCATGAGAACAGTCGAATTTCGCTCTGCGAAAAGTCGCAGCATAACGGTGAAACTTTGGTATTTGTTCCTTGGACGAGGCGACTCTCGGGCACCCAAGAAGATGCCGCCGCGGAACCCTACGCTTTCGTCCTGCCTCCCGTTTTGCGCGGCGCTTGACTGCGAGCCCTGTGCAGGGCGCCTTAGGTCAAGCACGGTTGCAATGCCCCACCTTGCATTATCTACTTGGCTGTCCGGGAGACGCCGCGTCCTTTGCGCAGATGTCAAGTTTCGGATGTCGTGCTGCAATCTTTCAAAACGCGAATTCCGCCGAGAGGGACTGCAGGTAGGTTTATATAATCGTAGATCTATATATTTTGTATAGATAATATACATCTTCATGTATATAAATATTTATATTGAATCTACATAAATCCGCGGGAAGTGTCCATACCTGCGCATTTCGCCAAGAGGAAGTTTGCTTGGGCTCTCGGTTCAACACTACTGAGCCACATACGGTGCCAGTGCCCTAACAGGGTAGCCATTCATTTTCTCGTACAAATTTTCCTGACATTTCCCGATTTTTCAGTGATTTAAAAAAAATATTTTCTTGATAAGACATTTTAATTCACACTATTTAAAGAATTCACCCATGAAAGCAAGTCTAATACTAATTGATCAACCCACTGATTTGGACGTCAGAAAGTACAAATTAACATAATGATGTAGTAATGCTTTTAAATAATAATAATAATAATAAGTAGTTTTATAAGCCTCTGAAAATGTTCCTCCCTTGAACACCTTACTCTCTCATATTTCACAACCACAATTTCTTGTCGCACAAAATGCTTATCAACTTGTTTTATTTTGAATCTACATGGTGACTAAGATAGGACTTCTAATGAAGTCAATATGAACATCGCAAAATCAATACAGTCTTACGAATGGATTGCAATAAAAAAGAGGGTAAAAAGTATCTAATTAATCGGAACTATCTTGAAACAATAGATACTTGGACTGAAGGATCGCGGGTTCAAGTCCCGCCTCTGGCATGGTTGTGTTTGTGTTCGTCCCTTCTCTCCCCTATCACCACCATATCGTATAATCTTCATAGTTACCATTACGTTAAACCCTTTCACCCCCCTCATCAAGTCACTATATCAAGTCATCTCCACAGTTACCATACCGTTCAATGCAATAGTAGTCGATAAAGACTTAGATGTTAATGCGACCTTAAATAACAAAAAAAATTAAAAATAGATACGTCAATTCAAATGTATTCATTTTTTAACCCGCCACCAACGGGACCCGAGACCTTCGACCTCCCAGTCAGAGTTGCTGTATATACAGCACAATGCTGATTCTGAGCTAAAGGAATCGTTTTATTTCTGAGAGGCGAGGTTTTGCTATCTTAACGACATTATCCCCATTCACCAACGCACACAGGTAGCGACTCCGACGCCACGTCAGCAAAGCGCCACGCACCGGATACACGCTCCCCGGCCCCTCCCACCCACCAGCACGGCGCCACGGCGTCACAGGCACGGGCACAGGCACCAGGCCGCTAGAGAGGCGCCATTCAAGGCATTGAGCGCACAGTGCCCCCACTCCCCCACCCCCACTCCCACTCCACTCCGCTCGCGCCGAGACAGACGCACAGCGCGACGAACACCGTATCGGAGCGTACCTGCGCATCCATCCCTCTAGCTCAGCTCCTGCGAATGATATTTTTGGAAATGTTCACATAATCAAATTCCCTTCTCCATGATAATCCAATTGCAAGGGGCGTGGCAGTGGGCAGGCGAGAGATTCTTGCCTGGTCACGTTTGTGGTGTTCAACGAATTGCTTGATACCTGTGTTTCTGAACTACGTTGAATGTGTAGATTACTGTGTATCTAATTTGAATAATCCGTTCACTGTATAATATATTAATACGTTATTTTGCCATATTCACTTTCTCTCCTTGGACAAACTGAGTAAGCTTCTTGACGAAGGTATTTACGCAGTTGTAATATTGATAACATGTACATCTGCGCAACGAGGATTGGGAAAGAGTCTCTTGCCCTTTAATTAGAGTAGATACAATTATTAGTGTCACCATCGCTTTGGAAAAGTAATTCTCTTCTGCGATGATTGGCCGTCACACACGAATTTATAAACCCACAATACTCGTTATGGTTATTAACATCATTAGGACAATACCATTAGGAAATACGAAACGAGACTGTAGATCAGAATGAGTCTGTTGACAGAAACGTAAACGAATTAGGAGCGTCACCAGCGCTTTGGAAAAGTAATTCTTTTTAAGATGTATTGCCGTCACACACGAATTTATAACCCACAACTACTCGTTATGGTTATTAACATCATTAGGACAATATGAATAGACAATACAAACGAGATGGGGGGGGGTGTTTGTTTTCACATGTTATCAGATGCGTTCGTTTAATATTTTTCGTAATACATGCTCTATAGAAAATAATATCAACAGAAACAAATTTATTAATAATATAATTCGATTGTCATGTTGACTAACTTTTCCTGACAGATTGTTCTTAACGGACAAGTTGCAAAATATATTTTACAGACGCTGCCGTAAGAAAAAAAATTTCATTCTCTGTTTGTTGACTCAAGATTCCAACAAACTCTGCATAGTAAACAACCATTACGATATTCACTTTTCGTATCCCATATGCGCCATAGCATTTAACAGCATTTGCACATCCCACACTCTTCCTCAGTGGTCCTTGCGTGCCCGCTGGGGTGGCGGCAGGCGGGGCTGTCGCGTGTGCTAAGCCCACGGCAACGTGGACGCCTGACAGCTGACACTGTCTCCGCCCCGCCGGGAGCGCGGGTTGCGGCGTCGGCGTCGGGTCGTTACGGGCGCTATGGCGGCGAAGAGGCCGCTTTCTGGTTACGCGCCCCGGCGCTCTCCAAGCCGAAGCGACGCGAGCGACGCCTAGATGGAATAGACGATCACTTTCACGTACCCACGCGGCGACCGCCGCCGCCCGCCGGCCGTACCTCTTCTCCCACCTTGCGCGGGAGTCGGCGAGAC